>DWLO01000706.1:0-18295 GCA_018245335.1 Dalla quadristriga | reverse complement strand
CTATAGTGAAAGATTACATGACATGCCCTGCATAGATGTGAAAAGTAATACGGAACGCATGATAAAGGCAGATATAGCTATCTGTTACGAGTTGAGTTTGAACAATGTAAATACGGCAATTATCTGAATTTTACCGCCACAATTATCGCTTTCTAGTCACATTCTACTTCTAATATCTCACAATATCATTGGCTCAACATTTTTGAGCCCTGCTGAGATAGGTGCCAGTGAAACATTCAATTTTAAAACTTCCTTAGATACAACTTTGTTAGATACAACAATGGAACTCGCGTAGTATCATTATCAAGAATGAGAACCAATTCAAATGGTCATTTAGCAAACACTTTCTTATCGAAAAAAAACGTATCTAAATTTGGAGTAGGTACCTATATCTACTCGTAGTTGCTGCTATATCACAGACAGAGACTTCATACTTACAGCGCTAGCATTTATAGTCAAGGATTAAAATAATGGTTATGACGTCATCAGGGTAACCTGGCAGTTCCAGTCCAGTTCTTACTAATAAGTGCACTTTGAAGTTTTGAAATAAATATTGTAGTTTAGAAACTGTGAACGTCTTCGCCACATGGGGTTTGCCATTAAATAAATAAGTTATGGCGCAAAACTTTTCTCCCTGTTCACAGAGAAGCAGATAAAACGATATAGTTATTGCGAAATCCTCTGTCGTAAAACACTTTACACTGGCTCGCTACTGCTTTATTTCTTTTTATTTGGATGTGAACCAGAACTGGTACATAACCAGTTAGTTTTTATGTTCACCGCTACCCATCCCTCTTCCATATGTGTTCGGTTATCTGAAAGAGATTGCTCTTAGCGATGAGACCGCCGTACACATGTGCTTTTATTTCTTAATTTGTATATTCTGGCCTGGTACAAAGTGTTTTTGTGTTGTATTGTAATGGAGGGCATTATTGACCCGTACTACAGGTTTAAAAAAAAGCTAACTCAACTACCAGGCTTTCGCAAAGTTAGGGTTTAGATTAATGTAATAATAGAATGGATCATCGCCATTGGAATCCGGCTGCCTCCTTCCTCCCGAAAGGTTCCTTATGTGTCATTATACTCCTAGTATATTGTATTGTACAGTAGTAAGGAATTTGGCATGTAAGGACTTACTATTCCCGATCTTAGGATCCACTCGTTAAGTGACTCTTTAATATTGGAAGGTATTTTCTATTTTCTTCATATACTTATATACGGGACCTAAAAGTAAATTTAGGGGTCAGTTAAGATTGAAATATTCCGTGTAGGTTCTCCAAATAGGTTAATTTTGTATTTTATATGTTACGTACGGCGCAAGCAATTAAATATCACTTGAATACGTTGATGCATTGATTTAGAAGAAATAATCCAATCAAATGTCTCACAATAAGATGACTTTAGGACGTGCGTAGGTGCGTGAGTAGAGATACGTGCAATTTAAAAATAATTTCGTGCAAGGTAAAATGGTTTTAAATAGACACTTTTTCAGATTTTCTACATCTAGGGTACACATGTTTACATCAGAACTCACAAGGTTGGGACAAGGTTATGATCAATAAAACAACAATATATTTAGTAATTAACTATTTATATATTTCAATAGTATCTCTTAAAGTTATTAACTATTTCCTCTAACGCTCCGCGCTCGCAATATTTGGTTTAAGTCTAAGAAAAGACGAATCAACAGTTAGTGTCTTAACTTAAGTCTTAATCGTAATCAACAGTCGAACAAAACTCCCAAAAGAATACATTTAATATGAAAACTAAATGTAAACTTAGAAATATGTTAGCATACTTGTCAACTAAAATCTTTAAGAATACTGTTTCATCTTTACGGTATAATAATTATAAAAAAACTCTAAACTATTTAGTGGGGAATGTTAACTTTGGTATAAAATATTAATATTATAAACAACAAAACATAATCAAACTCAAAGACACTCAGAAATGATACTTACTAATATCGAGCATAAATTAAGAAAAATACTGTTTAATTAATAGTCTAAAGCCAGTCAGAATATATTTACAGTAACTGGCAAACTTAAGTTTGTATACTTTAAACAAAGTAAACCCTATTTATCATCATTCTTTTATGAAAAAAACAATAGCTCTGTTAGAAGATTGAAAAAAAAAGTTGCACTGTGCAACAAAAGCTTGAAAATATACACAAGAAAATTACGGAGAATGTACATAATAATATTACGTAAACCATACATGAAAATAATTTAAAATATAGAAACTCTAGCAATAGACTATAAGATCATATTCTTTTAGTATATGAATTTACTAATGCACCATAATATGCATAGGCTTTCTACTAATAGTGAAGGCTCATTTCGTAGGTACCGTTATTACTTCTAACTACTTTTGTTACTCTAGTCATTTAATCAAGTTTTCAAACTTTGACCGCAATTTTTCGATGATGTGCCGCTGTCATATAAATATGTAACAGCGACACAATCAATCGGTAATAAGCGATCGGTAAATATAATTACTATTTGATAATAATAATCTTATAAATGTAGTCACCAAACCTTTTTAAACACATGAATATTTGTCATACATTTTTAATACCACATTGACAACGCCTGAGGATATATCTTGTTTCAGGTCATTACACATTTTGTTACTAGGTAAATGAAATTAAGCCATTCGTAAAGGTTTACTACAGCACTAATTTTAAACTTCTTATCAATGAATTGTTAAATTTTTCTAATCTTATTTATGTATAACATTTTCAGATCAATTGATCAAGAGAGGTGACGGAAAGATTCTAAATCTGAGATTATTGTGATTCTTCACTCTTGTACATGAATTTACTACATCAAAGAAGGTATTATACGAAATATACGCAAATCTCCTTACAATACAAATAGCTGAACATAAACATCAATACAAGGACAGAAGATACTACTAGGTATGTTCATTTATAAGTATATTTAATTATATATATTTTTGTCATAATATTACATTTTGGTTTTCAAAGAAATGACGCTTGCATGTTAATTTTATCACACATTTACAAACTGAGTTGTCTGTGAAAGACATTTGCTTAAAATTGTGATACAACATAAAAGATTCGAATTAAATTCTCTCTAATTTGCTATAGAAATTCGTATTCGTATATAATAATATAAATAAGTTAATTTAACAATTTTCGTTATTCGTTCGATTCAAGAACCATAGCATTTTCAATCTAGTTGCTATCGTAACAATGTTCAAAAGCAATAAACCGCGAAAAGTGTGCATTAGTACACAACAGACACATTTGGTTTATATACATATACAGTTCTATATAATAATTGCACACAGATATTTATTGCACAATATCTATACAGAATCTGTGGCGTTCCTCAATTTATGAGGGCTAAATAAGCTTAATATTCGAGTAGTACATAAAATGCCTACGATATACGAATGCCTTCACTTTTAAGCATACGCGCTATATTAAAGTGCGTTTATAGGTATTCTGATTTCCGATGCAATAAAAACGAGAAAAATAAAACATCCACATATTTTGTAATCGCTCTATAACTGCACCTAGAAATTCTTTTGGCGCAAAAATACAGGTATAACGAAAAGCGCTTACTCCACGCTAAGCTTAAGCTTGTACAAGCTCTTTACCGTCTCTTTAACTTTCTAGAACTCTTAACATTTCTGTCCAGTTTAACTTGCTTCTGCAAACCACAATTATCAATCTTATCACCAGCGTCGAAGATCTAAAATCGTTTAAAGTTTCTACAATCATGTAATGGAACAAAAACTTTAATAATAATGTTCGTAAACATTTAGTATATCAGGTGTTTACAAAAAGGTGCCTTGACTACCTTTGTATTGCGAATACCTGGGCCCTGAGTCTGCTATTTCCATCGCGTCGGCATTGCTGCTGAATGGTCGAGAGGCCCTAGTAAGCTACTTTAAATAAAATGGGCGTTATTTTTAATAAACAATTAAATATTTAATAACTCAACTTTTCTTATAATTGCAATTATTTTTGTAAGTTGGTCTCCTTCTATCTACAAAATAACAATATGGATGAGTTTCTTTAGAAGTGAAACGTGCGGTGTTATACTAGAAAATAATGAGATACGCCTTATTAACTGATTACAGAGTGAAAAACCTCTATTTTTAATGATATTTTTAGATAATATAAATTTTTATAAAGTTCCTAGAGCTTTATTGACATTTAAGCTTATTATGGTTCTCGATTGAACAGCTTCACCTGGAACGGCCTAAAATGTTGCCATTTACAGGCGATTGGTAAACTATTGAAATAGCAGACTCTCCCCCTGTTGCATACAAAATCAAGACTGTTTGAGACAATTTAAGTTTATCATAAGAGTGCGTAATATACAACTGATTGTATTTAAGCTGTGGAGTCCCGGTTGGAGGGGTTGGCAATGATGGTGGTGGTCGCGTGCTGTTCTTTTAGCCTTCTCACCTCCCTCGCAGCCGCCGCCAACTCCGCTTGTAGTGTTATTTCCCTCTCGCGCAAACTTTTTATCTCGTTTTGCCATGTCTGCAACATAAAGAAATTAATCAGTATTAGTTAATATTTATTTCCTATAGCATTATAGGGGTCAATATGTTACTTTGCGATTCGACCAGAATAGTAGCAGTTACAGATAAGACAATGGCTACAACAAGCCTGCTCGTGCACCATTTACCACCAGGTAATCCATATGCTTGTTTGTATGTGTATCATAAAAAAACCATTATCTATCTGCTCTAATCCTTTTGCCCTTGGGGTCGCAACAACATAATTTAAAGTGGTTAGAATCTGATATTTACGCCACTTAAAGAACGGGGGCCGTGGTATTGTCACTCTGTTTTGCCGTGAAACAACTATTCTCTTTGTTTAGTTTAGTCATTGTTTTTTATTTTTGTTTACATTGAGCCACACAATTGCGGGTTCGAATGCGCTTTCTGGCAGCCGCTTGCCTCATTATACGTCTCGTCGAGTAGGGTGATACTACGTTTAACCGATATTAGCTGTAATGTTAATCGATGTGTGTGTGTTGTTAACGCAGCCGTCGACACTGGTCGGCAACTGCCATCTACAAACTGCAGTTCGTGTGTACGCAAGTTGTCCGCATGACTATAAGTTCGACTCACAATGTTCTGCTTGAGCAGGTCCAGTTTGTCGTTCTTGAGCCGGCAGACTTCTTGCTGCAGTTGGTCGGTGGCGTGGCGCGGCGCCGCGTCCCCCCGCACCGCCTCCGCCGTCGACATCGGCTGCAGACCCGTGTCGACGTTACAATGACTTCAAGTACTTTTACCAGCATGAGATGTGACTTACACAGTCATCTTGAGCAGGTCCAGCGAATCGTCTAGTGGAAGCCAGTGAGTTTGTGTGCGCGTAAGTTGGTGTGCGTGTTTGTTCGGGTTCGTGCGCGTGTCAGGTTGGCCGTAGCAAGTAGTAGTATGAGCATGATTTGGACTTACAATATTCTGCATGAGTAGGCTCAGGTTGTCGTTCTTGCGCTGGCATACCTCACTCCACAGTTGGTCAGCATCCTGGCACGCCGCCGCGCCCTCCAACGCCGCCTCTGCTGATGACATCGACTCCAGCCCCGATTCAGCTTTACATTGACTTCTAGTACATTTACCAGCATAAGATGCTACTCACAATGTTCTGCTTGAGCCGGTCCAGCGCATCGTCGTATGCATGCCAGTGACAGTTAATGTGGGCGTGAGTTAGTGTGCGCATGTTTGGGTTCGTGCGTGTGTCAGGTTGGCCGAGACAAGTACTAGTATGAACATAAGTTGGACTCACAATGTTCTGCTTGAGCAGGTCCAGCTTGTCGTTCTTGAGCCGGCAGACCTCCTGCCGTAGCTGGTCGGCGTCGTGGCGCGGCCCCATGTCTCCCCGCGCTGCCTCGGCTGATGACATCGACTCCAGCCCTGTATCGCTGTCCACGTACACTGCACCTAAAGAACCGGCACATTAGTTGCTTCATATATAGACCGTTTGTCCAGCGCTGCCGTTATCAAGAACGAGTTGGCATGGCTGAAATAGTGATACTTGTATTATTTACTTTGGTCGGGTGTCCACCGCACGTCCGTTATCACGCTGCCGAGATTGTGAGTAGTTCGGCGCCTCTCTAGTTAGAACTTGGCCCGAGTTTGTGATGGGTCGAAATTCCGGCAATATAAAACACGTACGGGCTTCACTACATCCGAGGTTGCTGGTGGATGTTTGTCTTGATTTTGTCGGCGCGGTGGACACACGATCGCCGTCGTTACTCAGTGACAGCAGCAGTGGATAAAATGTTAAATGAAACAAGTAACGTTCCACTGTCGAGTATAGGTCGGGATTACCAGTAAAGAACCAGCAATTGATATTTAAAAATTCTTTTGGACTACAAATTGTGGCAAATAATAAGTTTTGTGAGCAACAGAAGTATCAGATTTGTACTGTAAGTATTAAACGGCAAATTTTTTAAATAAGAAAATTAAGGACTATGTTTCATTAAAAATATCTTTATCTCTACATCAACGCTCTTTAAACAGAACACAATGATTAATTTAAATTAAATAGATACTTGTTACATAAAATTTATTTAATCGGTAATTTACAGAAATATCAATTGTACTACAATAAAAGGACAAAAGTGACACAATACAAAAATACTATAGGTTCCTAACTATAACAAATGTGCATGCTTAATTTTCTAATATTATTTCTTGATCTGATGTGCAGTCATGCTTGGTACAACTACAACAGTCACTAATCTACAACATCGATTTAGGACTAACCTGTTGCACTTTTACCACAACACAGCCAGTCCTTGTCGTCTATGAGAGAAAAGGAACAATGTAATAATCTAACAATGACATAAGTAGGTGTAAGTTACAAATTATGATGAACGGTAGCCGGAACATGATTGTGAATACTGCATAATTTCTGTCAGACAGTCATGATAACAAAGATGTTTTTAAAACTGTTTGAAATCCTTTTAATCCGTTATGATATCAATATCACCAAGAACCACTACTTAAGGTCATGATTAATGATCAAGGATGCCAGTAAAACACATTGAAAATTGTACTGGAATGATTTCATATATGGTATATTTACGACCAATACTAATTAAATGATAGGAATCGGAGCTAGATTATGTCAACTGAGGGCACGAACATATGAGGCGGTATCTAACAATTATATAAGTTACAGATTATGATGAACGGTAGCCGGAACATGATGGTGAATACTGCATAATTTCTGTCAAACAGTAATAAAGCAAAGGTGTTTTTAAAACTGTTTAAAATCCTTTACATGTTTTATGAGAGTAATATCGACTACTTATTATCATGAAAGATCATAAAGGGTACTATAAAACACTGCAGATTATACTGGAATACACAACCGGATATGTTCATAAGTGGTATATTTACGACTAATCCTGATTAAATTATGTGGATCGGACACGAACATACGAGGCGGTATTCAGTGCAAGTTCCATCCAGAAATCAAGAGAAAGTAATCTGGCTTTTGGTGCAAAATATACGCAGCATTTCAAACTTTATTTTTACTGCTTAAATGCAAGTTTAGCTTCTGGATCTAGGATCTGACTCGCTTCATCTGCTCAGAATGTAAGCGTCTCGTATGTGTGAAGGCCTATGTTGAAATTACTAAGGTTCCTGACAGGGTAAACGACTGCATTCAGCTATAGTGCGAACCAGATAATAATGTGGCGATTGGAGGCGCAGTTAATATTGCCAGGATTAAGTTGATACATTTGGAAGTCTGGCCCAACACGACGTTAGTAGTTTGCTGCTTGGCGGCCTTCACCAAGAACAATATGGATATACATATGGAAAATATGGATGTTTTCCTCCACTGGTATAGTTAAGTTAAGTTATATTTTGCTTAAAACACACTTAAAACTTGTCAGACCACATTGACCAAAACATAAGTAAATTGCCGATTTATTGGCATCGCTTTTTGCGACGCGCTGACTTATATGGAGCGTACTGCACACTGACCAATACGACGGTACGTTAAAGTAACATTGCTTACCGAGAGGATCAAGGTCAACGGAGTTAAGACTGGAGTCGTCGCTGTGGTCGTGCGGGGGGCGGGGCGGCGCGGCGCGTGACGTCACGTCCGGACTGGACTCGCCGGAACCGGACGCGCCGGAGCATCCCGCTGAGCGGACCGACACAGCGGAGGCGGACGATGACGGGATTGACGACTTGGAGCGGCCACTCTGGAATGAAAAGATTTTTAGGTTAACGATTTGGAGGTTAGGTTTTCGTGAAATTTAGACGACTCCTTGCCGTGCGAAGGGTCTTGGGTTTGATTCCCAGCTAGGGCAGATACTTTTCTACCAGATAAATGTTATCTCTGGATTTGGTCGTTCTTTGTGACGTCTCTGCGTATGTCCACGGGTATGTCGGAACACGGAGTCCTAGTGCAGGAGTATGAGTGTGTTATCATAAAATGCTACGTTTGCGCTAGATAACGATAAAGTAAATGAGAGATCTTCAACGCGTTCCATTCGAAAGATAATTTACATATTCTGGAACGTACGTACCCATACACAGGTTGCTCACTCGCAACCGCAACAACGCAACCATTTCCTTGAGTGGCAGATTAAGAGATGTCATTCTTATGCCAACCAAGTGGCGTTCATTGTGTGATGTAATTAATAAATTAACTGTTACTGAAATAAGTGGATAGAGTATACCACAGTAAATATGACGGTTTAGTAAGAGTCTAGCAATTTTATAATTTCTATTAATATTTTAAATTAATTCGTTTTCAACTGATGTAATTGCATCACAAACGAACACTCAACTTTTTTTCCTGACTGTACTGTCAGAAGTACTGTGTGAAAGTATTGTCAGAAGACCTTACTTGTCTTGTTCTTGGGGAGCCTTCTGCGTAGAGTAATTAAATATAGTGTAAGGACATTAGATGTTAGATAAAAAAAATAGAAAAAAATGATATTATGTACTTACATTGGGGGTAGGAGTGTCGTGCACGTGAATCTTCTTATTGAAAGGGATTTTGTTGCTGTCGCCCGAGAGGTTGGTGTCTACGCTTGGTGATCTGAAAGGAGAAAACTGAGTGATTATAAACGCTGCTCCTACCTAACGCCATAGTATAATATCTTTCGGCTAAAATCTAAATTCATAATATGGCAAAGATACAAAAGTTTCAATTTGTAGATTAAGTCCTTTTTGCTTCTTTTTGATTTGAATGATAAAACGTCATTGGAGTCGGTAAGTTAGTAAAGTCAACATTTGGCTTAACAACTAAGTAAAAAAACAGTAATCGTAGTTGATATTTGATTCCTATCCTTCGTAAGGAGGTCCGGGGCATGCACACATGCCCCGAATGACTCCACATAATTCCACAGCATGACTTCAACCACCCACTGACTTTTCGGGGATATATCTAGGGGAACAGTAAATTGCTCTACCGTTTTAGAAAAACATCGTGATTTTCTCAAAGGCGTGAAGTCCAGCAACCCACATCTGGCCAGCATGGTAAGATATGGCATCAACCCTTCTCAGACCCTTCACTTGTCTCAAGTGATGGATTGATTTTAATAAAGAGTTCATTATTTAAATTTCTCCTAAAGGACTAGAAAGTAACTCCTAAAAGACTTACCTGACTTTAGAAATGAGCGCTTTCTTCACAGTATCAATGAACCTGGCCCCAGGGCCGTCCTGCTTGGGCGTGCCCTCCGGCTGCGGGGAGACGGCTGTGGCCTCTATCCTGACTCCAGTACCGAGGAACTCAACAGTCTTATTCTTCAGCTCCTCGGCTAAGTTCTGCAGTAACGACGACCGAGTTCTGAACTCGAGTTGGGCGAACTTCTCGGCCTTGTAGCAAGCGTTCTCGGCGTTGATGAGTTTGGTGAGCAGAAATTCCTTGAACTCCCGACCCTTGCGGAAGATCGGTGGCTGGGGGAGAGTCGGCCCGAAGAATGGTACGTCTCCACGAGCGGTGACGGCCAATTTGTACCTGGAATGGATCATTGTATGTTGATGAACAAATCACTTACTAACATTCTTTAAAACTGTACATAAATAAATAATAAAAACTGTTTTGAACATTACGACGAAGATCCGAATTTATAAGAGGGTAATTCAGAATGGTCCAAGGCCTGAGAGGCGTCCTAAGTACCGATGAAAAGATGCGGCCATCAAATACCTGCAGCATCGTAACGTTGACAACGTTTGTATTGTATTGTATTGTTCAACTGGCGGGGTACAGAAAGAAATGGCGTCTTTTTGCGTCGGCGGCCAAGACACGCTTTGGGTCGCTGAGTTGCAGGAATTAAACATTTTTCGACTCACCGCGGCACTAGCTCCAAGATATGTAGGAAATTAATATCTGTCGGAGGATCAAACCCACAGCACGTCATTCCTTAGTTTGTTTAGTACTCGGATTAATTTCGAATTGTATTTCTACTTAACGCGAAAGAACTCACGGCCGCTCCCTAGTTAAAATTAAACTCTTTAATTATGTAGTCGTGATTCGTTTGCATTTAGATTGCAGTGAAAATTTCCATTCCTTGTTTCGAGTCATTTCTCTCGGCTTCTTCATGCAAATAATTTCAAAGTGCATTGTGAAACACAAACTTTATGTTAACCAAGCCACCCGGGCAAGTGGCAACGAGAGTATGCAACTTCGGAGAGGTAAAAACAATTTAACAATTCATAATGACTTTCTGGAGAAGTCGAAGCCTCGTGACTAGTGTGTGTGGAAGTTGAGTAACCTTGCGTCCTGTCAGAAGTGAGCGTACTTTGAAGAGCATGATAATTAAGTCCTAGTTATCGTGGGATCACAGCCGGTAGGCCCTGACGGTAACTTGTCTCGGGTTGGTCACGAACTCTCCACCATTCCGTACTCGAGAAGCGTGGTGTGGCTTTGGTGTACGCTCTAAACTCTCAGCGGTACGGACAGTTGATTGCATAACAATGATCACTTAACGAATATAGGCGGAAAGGTGTGGATGCCGGCTACACTCATACAAGAGGCGACCACCTTAGTCCTCAAGGGTACAAGTAGATACAAATGGCGTTGCTATACCTGTCATTTTGATACGAGTGCCCAGATGTAGGACAGTAACATGATGAGGTGAAGTTGTGTACTGACCTGGTCTCCCCGCCAGCAGTCTCCACAGGCGTGACCACGATGAACGCGTGAAGGAAGTGCGAAGCGATCATGTCCGGTGTGAATGGTGTTGCTTTTTCCTGAAATTCAAGATTGACAAGGAATAAGTATTAAATCAAGTGAGTTTTATAGGATGATATTAGTGATTTTTTTTACATTTTGGTCGAAACGATGGTTCCTGACTCGGTATTCTGATCTGAAGTCAACGTTGGAACCTGGCGTTCTTTAATATGTGGAGGACATTTATTGTTACTGAGGTTCAATGTCGGTTTGGTAAATCCAGTGGTAGAATAACTTAAGCTGAATATGAATTCGCCTTCGCTAATAACAAGCAACAATGGCTACCCGCATACGGTGCTTATGGAAGAAAATGTACCCGCACTAAGGCTCTACCAACTGCTACCAGTGATAAGGAGCCAGGGAAAAAATCATCCATCAATCCATTCTTCCATCAGCGTCTGCATTTGCTTTGTGGACCTTTCCACCTGATAGTTAAGCCTCACCGAATTGCCGAAAGCCCAAGTCCTCCAAGGTCCAAGGTCCGCTGCTACCTGACATCCCTGTATTCTTTAGGTAGTCAGTAAGGGATATGAATCGAATAATATTTCACACACCTGAAAAACAATCGCCACGATATCGTTCCCGACGTGCCGTTTCCGTTGCAACTGCTGCGCGTCTCCCGCAGTGTGCGGCAGCAGGGGCGCCACGTGGAACATGATCTCGCGATCGAAGTGCCTCTCGTACACCGCCTCGCTGCCCGTGTGCCCATTCATTATGTCCAGTCCGCCTCGGTAACCTGGTCCAAGAAAGAAGAAGGGTGGAATTAGCAAAGGACGGTGACATTTTTAAGTGGAGACACCAACAGTGAAACAAAAAATGTGTTTACCTTTATGATCCTTCAGCTTAATCTTCTGCCCGAGCATTTCGAGAAATTCGTCGAAAACCGGCGACGTTTCGTTGTTACCAAATAGTTCCTCCTCCGTCGTCTGTCCGTATTTCTGATAAAGCACTCCGAACTTGAAGTTGTTCACGAGAACATGTTCGTCGTAAGTTGCGATGAGTGACGACGCGTTCAAACACATCACCGCCATGAAGTTGTCTACGTTGACTTGTTCGTTCAGCATCTTAGCCATTCTTAAAGGCGATGGCATTATACCTGATCCTGAAAAATTAAGGTTACAATTAATAAGATAATCAGTTGTGTACATGTCTCGTAAAACGTATGTACGTGTGACGTCACCAATCTTTAGGAAGTCAATATTAGTTATTGTAAGAAAATAAGTGTTCAGTGCTTCACTTAAAGAAACAAGCACTGTACAAAACATCCTGTTGCATCAAAAGATCAACAACTGAGAGAACTTGAAAAGAAAAAGCTTTTAGAAGTTCACTCATAAGTGAAGAAAGTCGATTAAGTGCCATGCCTTTTTCCAACAACCTTTGATGCACTAACCCGCCTGTGTCCTAAACCTAAGACTAAATCTAAGTGGTTAAGTATGGAAAAAGTTGATTGAAACTTACTTGTGACTGGTATGAGGCCATGCATGGTCTCTGTGCGTAGCCTCAGTAGTATCCTAGTGTGATCCTGACCAGCCATGTGTTCGTTCTTGAGGGACATCACCACCGGGCCAAGGTTCTCATCAAACCCAACCAAGTTTATGTGCTCCTGCAAATAAAGAAAGTTACATGAAAGCTACGCTTCTACACAAGTTAGGTACCAGTTTTTAGTAACTTTAGTCCCATCCGAGCTAAAGCTTAAAAGAAATGAAATTCCAACATAATATTATTGTGGAGTTAACTCCACAATTGATTTTGGAATAATAATGGAACAATAATGAGAGTACGTTCGGTATTCAACGTTAAAAAGGATGACATTTTATGTTATGATATGATTAGCAAATAACCACAGTTTAATGATTTATGACTTAAGTGTAATATTATAACAGTAATACAATAGTGTAGTTTTATTCTGGTATCTCTAATCCCGGATGCAAAGTAAACACTGAAACAATATGTTTACCACTAACAGTGTCCTATCGTACGTTCACGTAGTGGAATAGTCCGGTTATCGTTCCAAGAACGCATTAATTAATGTCCCAGTTTTCAGGATAGAAATAAAGGTAACAGGAAAACGTTGGACTAATTGCTGGTGGAATAACACAACCAATATTGACAAAACAACTTTGCTTACGGACGGTCACACCCAATGACAATAAACCACGAAATATGATAGAGTGAAAAATATTACGCCGATGGTTAAATCGCAAGATATAATAATTAATCGTTAATGGGTTTTTTGTGTTTTGTGGGTATGGGAAATGCCTTTAGAGTAGTACAGGTTATTGGTCCGATATGATGTTAAAGCAAGGCATGGTGAAAATGAACTACTTTTTATATGGTCAATGCTGTCCATAGTCTTTGACTGTGTGAATAAAAATAAAAATTATTTTGACCATCGTATAGTAGGTAAACTTTCAAGCTAGGTACGTCTTCGATAAATCTCTCTGAATGTAGGTAATATCGTCTTTGCGAGTTGCGCATGAGATCATCATTTGCCCTATTAAACTCTGATTCACCGATTGCGTCAGGTCTTTAATTTTCGTAACAAGAATGGCCAGTGATTCCTTGAACATAGAAATAGACACTGTAATATGGTTACTTGTTAACGTATGGGAATGCACGAATAACACTTATAAAGAAATTTGATGTTAAAACGTACAGTGTTGACGAAAATTTCAACGAGTATAATAAATAATGTCGAAACTAAACTGTAATAATGCTGCATATTTTTATAATGGTGTAAAATCCTATGAAAATTTTCAAAATTAATGTTTGTTGAGTTTTTCTCAATATGTTAATCTGCGTACATTTACAGACTAGCACATTTATTTTAAAACAGTCGCAATTTATCAAAAACATACTAAAATAGACCAAGCCAATAATATGTCACTCTAATAGATTATGTCGTCCGTACGTAAAGAATACAAGGATTCCCAATTATCAAGGGAAGTGATAATTAGTTACATTGTTTCATTAACCTTGCCAAGCCTTGTTTTACCCAAGCTAGCAACGTTTCAAGGTTGAAAACTATTGTATTACGTGCACAATGTTTTGACTAACAAAGTGTGTCTATTTTATGAAAGTCACCCTTTGTTTCATCTAAAAACAATATTTTTCAAATCAACGAATGCGATTTAAAACATATATTTTGACCGATAATATCTATTCATCTATTGATCTATTAGTTATAATAAATACTAATAAGTAATATTACAATTCAGAAAGAAAAATATCCGATAAAGGTAAATACCTAAATTAAAAACCATGGGTGCTAAATGATCGATAAGCACGCTACGACTGACGCATTATTGCTTACTTCAAAAACAATTACGTGATTTCATTATCCTTATCTATTATAGAATAGGCACCACATGCAAGCTTCAATATTTTAAAGAGATCCATTCCCAGTTCATAAAACCAACGTTATCGAAGTCTTATGTGTCTGCAATAGACGGTAAAAAACAGACAGATGAAACTGCAACAAAGGGAGATACTTATTACAACTTCATTAAGTATGAAACAAAAGCTAACTTCAAGATACTCTGGCAATGAAACTCTATCCGTAAGACTGAGCTTAGACTATGCTAAAGCACTTGGTGGAATTACAACGCGTAGACAAATAAATGAGCAGATTATTCGCGCTAATACCTTAGAAAAGACTTGAGACTTCTATATAGTTACTAGTATTCCGAAACAAAAGGCTACAGTAATGATCGATTGTCTGAGATATACAATAGCTAAGTATGGGACGTGATAGGTTTATATAATTTGTCGTAGTCTCAAGCAGTGCTTCCGTTTGCAACGTGTAAAAACGTTGCCAGGAAGTCATTAGTGCACTTGACAACGAAATAAGCCGCAATGGTGTTGGGTCGAGTGCTTTTTGTTCGGAGAAATTGTAATGTTATCACGTAATATCATTCCGTTCTTAAACTGGAATAAAGTTGTTTTGTCATAGGTACGAAGTACAGAAACGGGAAAGTGAAAGACATATTTGTAAATACATTTGAATACTTAACTCATAATAACACAAAAGTATATTGTCACTAGAGTTATTAGTTTTAAATTGTTAAAAATATTGTTTGCATTTTTATTATATAAAATCGAAACACCTGTGATTCTTATAAAACTTATGATAATTTTCACATTTTCAATCGAGAGGAGTTGAGGTTTCTCTATTTACTTTAATTTTGTGTCATCATCATTGAATGAATCCGCTTTAGTTCAAACGTCCATGGTATAATAATTTTACTCTAGCAAACAAAGATTTTATTGAAACGTAGCATCATTCTCGCTTGTGGTTTCGCTAGATTTTTTTGGACTAGATGCCTTTACACCCACACACTTTTCACAGGTCGCTAGACAGAAGCACTCCGGGTAAATGATATAGCGGTTTGATCACCTGAATTAAAAATAATATCAGATGTTTTATAAACACCGTTATCAGTATCACTTAAAATTCCAATCCTTCTTCTCATACGCAGCACTATCATTAGCATCGCATCGCTCAAATCTGGAACTTTTGATCTCATCCTGTCATTGCGTATTGAAGACCCAGAATTTATTGCGTCCCTTCTCGTGGATGACACAAAGACGCAAATTGAAAGCTAAAGATTGTAATTGAAAGGACGAGGGGTTAATGTCCCTTCGAACGCGGTGATGGATCGCGTCATTCAAAAAGGAAATTTGCTGAATTCCCTTTTTTGAAAATTCCCGAGGAAGAATACGCCTATAGACATTTTTATTCGTGTACCGTTTATCTGGCCACTTATTCTGCAATTGAATGTATTCATATCATTATTTTTTCGATTAAAACTTGCGACGACTAATTTCATTTGTTTCTATTTACAGCTTTACATTTCTTCTCATATTTATGTTTATTCCTTTAAATATGTACCAGGCAGCTTAAATGTAAGTGATAAAGATACCGAACCTACGCGAATCTACGCTATGTTATAACTGACATAAAATGTATATTGCTGATCTTTGATATAGATACATTGATTTAGGGTTGATTTAGGTAATTGCACTTCAAATCTAATATTGCTACGCAGGCACTTATTGACCAACCAAATAAAGTTCGCCAACATTACAAAGCTCACTGAACATTTGTCAGTCTTTACAGTGAATAGGTGGTCTTTTCCACCTCACTCCGATTTATTCAATCGACCTGATGGCGGCACTGAAACGGCAATCATTTCTGAGCACCCATCATTTCTCCTCCCAAACGAATTGTCCCGAACCAATTTCGCCTTATGAAAGAAGGCATTTGCTTATTACTTCCACTTTCTTTTGTCATCCGCCGTTTATCTTCATCGCTCATTTCAATGAATGGCAAAAAATACTAGTATTATTACCAACCAGTCAAGTTCCCTAAGTTTAAAGGGACTGTAAGTATATTTAGGGGTCGATTAGGATTAGTATTATTACTTCTTTTCACCTTCCCCAAAATTTAGGATGTCAAATAATAATCCCATAAACCTTCACAATATTAAATGACACTTCAAAAACTATGTGATTGTTTACGGGAAGATGGTAGGTACTGGTATGGATTAATTTTAAGCTGGTTTTTTTTTTATACTCCTTGAAATCATATGACATATATCATATCTTCAGTAGGTTTAACTATCTACAAGCGACTTTACTAGTCTCTATTATTATTACTACGTTAAGAGTACGGAGCTTTAACCGTGCCCTAGAACATAAATTAGCAGCAAGATTTGGCAACTTCCATCCCAGTGAAGATCTGATAAATGAGAACACCCTAAGCCTCTGGGAAGCTGTTAAAATCTAATAGCCTGTCGTTACGGCTTACGGAACGTGATCAAAGTTAAGGTCACCATACACAGCACGATTTACGCATATTTTATCTGCATCGAAAACTATGACTACTCTTGAAAAATTATGCAAAACTATTAGCTGCTACCCATAGTGGGCCACTACAACTGAGGAGGCTTGGAGCGTACTCTACAGCGCTGCTCCAATGTGGATTGGTGAATGGGGCTAACTCGAGTGACAGAAGGTTTCAGGTCGCGGATATGGCTTAACGACTGATATGTAACTATTACAACCGGAACCTACGGCTTAACGTATCGTCCGAATCAGGAAAGGGCTCAAGAAATTTTGACACCATAAATGTCACCCATTGAACTGCCGGCTGAGACTAGTGCAGCTTAAGTGTCATTCAGTTACTATTGACACTCGCCGCCCAACCATGACTATTTTAAACTTCAACCTAGACTATTTATTCAAACAGCTTCTTGTTCCTCATACAACGCGTCTATGTTTGAAGTTGGCACTTCAACACGCCAAATCTAAAAATGTTGGGCTGTAGATGTATTTCTATCTTAAATTCTCAAAATTCTATAGGAAATAACTGAAACTGCTTAATTTACGCAGTAGGTAACTATAATCTAATTTGTGCATTACTCGTGAAACTTGAATTTATGTCTCGAATCCGCCTTTCGAATATGCTACTGTCACCCTAACTATCGTAACTGATCACGTGTCAACCTTCGACTGCTATGGGCTTAGCGATCAGCGTTCATTCATCTGGCCTAACCCTTGCGAGCCTGTGACCGCTTTGACACGAACAGGTAACGAGTTAGAGCTTCTGGCAAATAGGCGTCTGTTACGGGTTATACTGCAACAAACCCTTTTTTTTTAATACCTAATTTATACTTGTTATATAAAAAAAAAAACACTGAAATAGATCGGGAACAAAATGGAACAAGCTACTACTTGTTACTACGACGGGGAATTTGTTACTTACGGCAGGTTTAGCGTATATTGTAATTAATTGAACATATCAATAGGTTTGTAATGCAAAATGCTGTAGACATATTATTATACAGGGTGTATTTTCGAGAAGGGACAGTAAGGTGGTAAGTAAGTACCTTGTCCGTTGTAGCTACGAGAAAACGCTCTGAGGAAAACTGTTTATTCTGGATAGACGGATATCTGCGAATATATAATATTCACATACTGTGAATACTATATTGGAATAAAGACTTTTAAGTAATCAACCGATAGACGGATATCTGCGAATATATAATATTCACATACTGTGAATACTATATTGGAATAAAGACTTTTAAGTAATCA
>DWLO01000705.1:0-18321 GCA_018245335.1 Dalla quadristriga | reverse complement strand
AACATGCAGGTCCACCCATCCGCTGCCGCCCACGACATCTGTGACAAACTTCGAATAGGACCGTAAAATATACTGGGGATGTTAGTCCAGTTAGTATGAAATGTTAATAGAAATGTTAGTTGGTCAATATTTGTTAGTATAAGGACTATGGGAGAAAGAACTGTTAGTGACTGTAAGTCGTGTTAGTCAGTGTCAGTGGTAGTCCGGTTAGCAGTGGTTAGTAATAGTGCTGTTCGAAGCTGGCTACAGATGCGTTGCTACCCTTGAGGACTAAGGTGGTCAACTCTTCTATAAGTGTAACCGGTATCCACGCCTTTCGGACCGAAACATACAATAAACTAGTAAGTAATGGGGTCCTCTTACCATCGAAATCAACGGTTCCGGAGCCGTCAGTATCGATCTCAGCGATGATGCCGTCCAGGTCCGAGTTGCTGAGCTTGTCGTCCAGCGCCTTCAGAATTTCCTTCAGAGTCGAGGTGGTGATGTAGCCATTGCCTTCACGGTCGTATAACCTGAAAATTAAAGCAGGAAAAATATAATATATTTATCGCCTAGTCGCCATCACGGGAGGACTGGAAGAATGGGGGATCGGAATACTGACAAGGCAAATCTTATGCTAATTAATATGCTCTATTAATAGCATGAGATCATCCCTATAGAATGCCTTACAGAAAATTTGGGAACATATTTTATTTTTCCAATATTAGTGAGAAATACTTTTAATTAGTTTAAAGTTTTAGCAATACATAAAAAATATCTTAATTGACTCGACAGTCCGCATCCCTATTATGATGCCACTGTATCTATCCTATATATCTGTAATGCTTAAAGTTATAATATAAAACGCAACTTTTTTCTATTCATTTTATGACATGAGAACCACGTAGGTACGTGTTAATTGTAGTGTTTTTATGTTGTCATAGATTTTTTTTCGCTTAGTTTTAGTGTCTGTATTAGGTATTCTAAGGAACCAGCTATGATGAGCGTGAATAAAGTTGGACGATAGTTCATAGAATGGAGGAAATTGAAGAAAATACTTGTTTCGTTTTTTTTGAGTTGTAGGTAATTGAAAATACTTAATTCACGACATATTAAGGTATAACACTCACATAGTATAAACATCATAAAGTGGCGAATTAGTAAGAAAAGGGAAGACAAACTCATTTTCACATAATTTACAAAACAGTATGGATGTTTATAAATTGAGGCAAGCGTCTCAATTTCAACTAAATGTGTACTAATAGTAGAAATCAAAATGAGTACAAAATGTAACAAATTCAAGCAAAATGATACAAAATTCTACCCAGGTCAGCTGATGATAAATGATTGGAACACTTAACGGTTTCCGGCGATGTGCGAGATTGCATGCAGGATCACTTCGGCGGCCCGAGCCGCATTTGTCACACACGGGATGACATTTATCACATGTATATATTACTAAATAATATGCTAAATATTTTGTCATTTGCAATATTGTTGTCATTTATTAAAATGTATTAGAAAAGAGATTCCAGGATTTTAGATAGTTTTCCCATGCTTTTGGTGCACGAAAAATGTAGTTAATTAACCTACTTATTATGATTATTTTGAGAGTATTGAACATGATTAAAATATATTAATGAATAAAAATATAATTATCACTTGAATAATAATAACACTATTTACTAATTAATGTTCTAAACCTACATTATATTATTATTTCTTCGATATGTGCACTTCACTTAAGCACAAATTATTGCAGTTTAAGTAAAGTTTTCTTTTAAATATTTAAGGCGGCCTTCGTCAGGTTTCTGCTTATATTTCTGCTGTTCGTTTTAAGTCCACCTTTATTAACATTATTATTTTAATTGGTGTTATAAAGTTTTATAAATAAACTTGCTTTTTTTAATGGATATAAGATAGCAAACTAGCATGCAGCTCCACCCATCCACTACCGCCCATGACATCTGTGACAAACCTCGAGTAGGACCGTAAAATGAAGTGGAGGTAGTGGTGGTTGATTATACTGTGGGTAATTTATTTATATATTTTTAAGACTACTTAGTGTAAGTAAGTCTTAATACTTATTTCTATACCTGAACGCTTCCTTCAGTTCCTGCTGCATGGCTTCAGCGTCTTCCTCCTCCAAGAAGTGGGCCGCGATGTTGCAGAATCCGTCAAAGTTGATTTTACCAGAACCTTAAAGACAAGAATGAAAATTGGAATTGAAATGGAATCATTTTTACTGAACGTATATATAAATAATAGAAGAAAGACCATGACGCTCTTAAATGTTATTGAGTTCATTACCTTGAAAAATTATGTATGTCTATCTATCAGGCCTTTTTTAAAACGATAAAAGAAAGTAAATAGTCTCAAGTAAACATTGAAAGTTTCTTACAATTAAAATAACATAAGAGTAGTTCAGTAGTCCTAAAATACACGAATTAAATCTCAATGTTCACCTTCGATCAATAATTAACTTTTGTGTACTTTAGATATACGGCACTATTAGCAAGGCTTTAAATTACGTTAATAAATTTTTTGAATGGTTACGCTATATTATCATGTCCAAACAAAATATTACACCGAAATAAAAAAATTATACTATTTGAAACACAGATATATACTTAAACAAAATATAGATCAAATTAATCTTTCGAATTCTATTTAAAAAACAAAACTCTAGTTCAACGAAAATTAGTAGATATCTTATCATTAACAGCAAGTCGACGATAGAATTTCGTCTTATTTGCATTCTTTGGGCTTAAGCCAATTGCCGAGTCATGTGACATGTTACAATTTCTTTACATTTTGCAGTTTGCGTTTTCGTCAATTTCCAGCTTTTTATGAGATAACGTTTTAAAATTTATTACCTTGCTACGGAAACGATAATTCTAAAAGTGTCTTAACAAGACTACGTATTTGAAAATTCAGGAACGTAAATTATATAAAAAGAAGTTTTTAAAGAACACTAAGACACATTTTTGGAATCAAGGCTTATCTAGCAATTAATCAATCAGTAGGTCTAGTCGCTATCTATTACTTATCAATTGCTTCATAAGTTTTAATTAATATAAGTAAAGTTTCACTGATATCTTTCTCTGATTTTAAGTTTTAATATTACAAAAAATATCCAGCCGACAAGATTTTACAAATAAATCAAGGATATATTTCAGGGTTAGAATCAGGGTTCTGAAGGAGGTGAACAGAAATAGCCTCATTATACGAAGCGCGACGAGTAAAAATATTCTGGCATATCTCGAGAATGTGTCTTCGGCTACCGGCCACGTGTGTTTTCCGTTAAATTTCATGATTAATGCGCCGTCTCATATTTACGAGGTCGGGATTTTATGGTACGTTTCGCCGTTTGAGGCTAATTTTATTGATGTACCTACATAAGTTAGAGTTTTAAGAGGTTTGTTTACAGTTTTTACCAACATTGAGTATTGATTTTTATGAACAGCAAGCAACCATGAACATTTAGATATAAACTTATTTGTTAGAGTGTGAGTTAGTAGATGGATTTAAGCTTCTATGTGTTGCTGCATACGATAACAAACTAGCACATGTTGCTACGTGTACTTACTAATGGTAACAATATAATGTGAAATTGTATTGTTATTAAAATAGATTAAGAATTAATTATTTATATTAAGTTTGTTATCCTACCTAATACGTTCCCTTCATTTCAAACGCTTCTGAAAACCTACACACTGTGTCAATATTTCAACGGTTTAGTATCCGAAGTGTACCGAGGTGATAATGACAAACGAGTTCTCTGTTGTGCCAAGAAAATATTTCAGGATTTTGTAGAAAAGATTTTAAAATCAGACAGAATAACGGATAAAACGCAAAATAAGACAATAAAATAAATAAAGAATACCACTGCATGCATTTGTATGACTCACCTGCGTGGCTAAATATTAAGTCGAGGTGGTGTGAGACATATTTTAGTAGGGCACGTTTACGAATAATTAGCTTTTTCAAGATAGTAGGCATAAAGTACTGTTACCTACACCACCCTTACCCTTATACGCGTCAACCTTAAACCGATTACCGTTTTTTTTGGCCAGTTTTGAGGTACCATGTATTTTTAATGTGAAAGAGCTTTTGGGTTTTGGTCTGAAAGTTAAAGTGCCATGCCAGCAGCATAATAATTATTAAATAGGTTGCCAATTTCATCCTCAGAAATAAAATAATGTGACTTTGACTTAGCTATTATTGGTCTTTAACTTATGATTATAATTGTGATTGTATATCCCCAGATAATGTCAAAATTACCTTCTGGGTCATTTTCATCAATGAGAGCGTGCAGTTCTGAGTCATCGAAAAGCTGACCCATAGTATTTAGGATGGTTGAGATCTTAAGGACATCGATGTAGCCACACTTGGTAGTGTCGAACATCTGGAACGCCTTGCGGAGCATGGCCATCTTCTGTTCATCATCAGAGTCCTATAAAGGTAAAAAAGGTTGGTAAATAAAATCTATATAAAAAATCCTAATCCGAGTAATCTTAAATATTGAATTAATTAATTTTAAATAATCAATGACATAATTAGTATCATTCCAATATTCTACGTTTATCATAAAAAAAATGATCGTGCTGGACTTTGAAAAGTACCAATGCTTTTAAAGATAGTCATAATACAAATTTAATTAATAATTCATTTTAAATTTTAATGTCTGTATTTTAATTAACCACTCAATAATTCAACTAAGCTTTGAAAGATTTTTTTACCAACTGATACAGTTATTTTGTCTTCTAATCGTTTAAATATAATGATACAATTTGGCATATTTCGCAAATATTTTGCAAATATTTTTAAATTAATTGTATCATATTGACTAAAAATAAATAGTTAGTTTGTCCAGTACACGACGGTACAAAACTGTTTTTATTTGCAATCCAGATACACAATAATATATTGCTTTAATCCTTTAATCACTTTGCACTTGATCACTTCACATTCTGACTTCACTTAATACACGTAATATTCCTCACCATGATGTTGTGTTGAAGTTTTCTGTTGTAACAAGAACCGAATCGGAGTGCGAGTGTTGTTACACTGAATTCGATATTCCTGTGCCACCCTTATTTATAGACCATTCCACGCACGAAACGAAATACGAAAATAAGTAAAAATCACAACTAAGATTTTCCCGCCACGTGTCATGACGTTTCACGTATATCGTCATTTGAAACGTAAATTGCTGGAACTCCGGACGCTGTAAGAAGAATTTTATCGAGATGAAAATCTTGTAAAATGTGTATCTGGAGATTAACGATCAAATGAGCGGGTAATAACTTAATTTACTTTAAGCGCCTCACCTTTCTTTTGTAGCATCATTTTCATGTTTCACCAGACGAGTTTCTTACCACAACTTGCAGGGACCACTCTATACAATGCAAGCCTACAGTGCGTTGGTAGTAATGGAAAATAAATATCTTGTAATAACAACCTAAATCTGCATATCATTAACCAACGAAAGCAAGAAAGGATTAAGTAAAGCGAAAGCTAAACGATGAAACACATGTACATTAAGTATATGAAGGCCGAGGCTCTAATATTGCTTGATATCAAACCACACTTCTCAGGAATGACTTTACTATATACTTTACTCACACGCTATACTAATTTTCCCCAATTATAACATTTTATAGGACATTGACCGATTCAGTTCAATAATCTCATCTGATCATTTTTGTAGTTAAACCATAATGTACTCTGTGGTTAAACCATATAGTGACATCCCGTCACATCAACTCAGTAGATCTTTTCTTCGTTCTGCCAGTATTGCTGTGCTTTGTCTGGGTGCTCACCGAGTATTTCAATGTACGTGGCCTACGCCATCATAACCAAAATACACTCTTTGCACAAGACTCGTGATTTAAATCATTTTTCAAAATTTTAATCAGGTAGTTATAATTTCCTTCAAGACCGGCTGAAACGGTGTTTATAAGACTTACCATAAGTTCGCCTATTAGATAATTATTTGTCAGCCCTTCAGGCTATAAAAATAGTAATTGTCCTTAACCATTCAGTCAGTATTCCCACGTCCAAATATCTGTTACATGCAAGTATAGTTGCAATTCATTCATTCAAATGAACACTAAATCTTATGACTTAGACTAATTAGATATAGTTTCGCTACGTCGATATCTGTCTGTCCTACTCGACGGTGGTGTCGTTATATTTTTGTTGGGATTGTTGTGTTTTAACTTCAAAGGATTTTCCCGTTTAAAATGTGGAAATTGATTAACTGATAAGTACTATTTTCATGATAATACCATACTGGGTCCGTAGGGACCCAACATTCTTAACCTGGCCCTTTTTAAATCCAAACGAGTTACGGGTTATGTTTTATATTTTATTCATCGATTTAAATGTAATTGATCTTTATTCATTGGTTATGTTTTATGTTTGTTCATATAATTATGGCGGGTCTGTATTAACCCGCTGTCTTATTTTAAAATCTCTTGAATACAAAAACATAATGTACCTTCATTTCTTTTTATTCATTGGTATTCCCAAAAATGTTGGTGAGTCAGTCCGATTTAAGTGTGCATTATAAATAAAATCGGATCCGTTAGCACTGTATGTCGTACCGTCAAAAGTAAGGCATAAAATGTGCATGTGTTCGTCTCTGGATTATTTTAACTTGGACAGCAAAGGATGTTTCGTTTCACTTCCTATTATGGAATGCATCGTTTGTCATGAATCATGTGTTCGATCGATTACCACTTACACTGTTGACTAGGTCTTAATTGCGATTAAAAGTGTTGAATAGATGGGGATGATTTACTTTTATTTTGTAATTTCTGGACTATTTATGTACTTATCAATAGAAAGTTTATATGGAAGACACTTATTGTTTTCACTAATGTTGAGGCATGTCCAACACTATTCTGCATTCTATGCTACCTTGATTCAAAGCTCTGTGCAATAAAATTTATATATTTGCGCCACATCAACTAAGTTTATGCATCAGAAGGACCACAGTTTAGATTCCAACTACGTATTAAGTCGTTATCATCACAACTTTGGGAGTCGAGCATCTTGACTCATAAAGATCAGATCCGATCAGATTATTTTAACATTTACTTCAAAAATTAAAAGAAAGCACTTATATACAAAGAGGTAATAATTTCCTCAACGCTCAGTGTATCAATATTGTTATTAGCGAAGAAATACTGGCAGTATCTTGGGGGCCACCATGGAGACTCAATTTTATTTTACACAAATTTTAATTTCCTAGTTTAGTTTAAAAAGTATAATGTCCGTTACATTATACTTTTTAAACCTTCCTTCTAAAGAAATAGTTTGTAGTTCCATTCGAGGAACAGTAAAAATATTATGCCACACAACTTTCTCACGGGTATGATGACGTTTTCTAATTTAATTGTAATTAATCATGATCATTAACATTTTATTACCGAATATTGAATTTGAGTGTAGAGTTATCATTGCCATTTGACTGCACAAATAAAACAGATGCAGTGTATGATTTCGTCAGTGACACTGTCAAGGTCAATATGGCTAAGAGGAACTGTCAATTCGAAAAAAAAGGTTGAATACTGTTGAAACTGGGTTAAATTACTCGGATTTCCTTCAAATTTCCTTTGATCTTAATCAAAAATTTCTGACAAACATTTGTATAAATCCGAAATGCTCAGAATTCCTTAGGCCGTTCTCACCAATGCTTACCGCCATTCGAAAAGAATTCTGATTAGAATCAGTCCAGTATTATCGGTTGTTTACATTTGAATTTCGGCTGCTTTAGGCTACATACCAGTAGTCCCTCTTAAAGCGAGAACCGAAATGGCATCACACACGGTTTAGGGAAGCAGCGGGAAACTGTTTTTGGTACGCGTCATTAACTAGCGACTGAAGCGCGTGAAACGGGTTATACGTTTGCTCCCAGCCTCAGATATAGAATGTGATCGGCTATAATTTTTGTGTTCTACGCGAACGCCACAATGAGTGATACGCCGTCGCGTTCCAGTGAAGCTCACGTGGGATAAGTGACGGGAACTAGGTCAGTCTTTTATTTGACTTACCTATCTTATTATTATATTATATTATCTTATACCGATGAATTTTCTCTTTTTTTAGCTTATCTTTTTTTAAGTGGTATCGTTTTTAGTGTTCCTATTATGGGTGCCCCTGGGTGAAAATAATTGAAAGGTATGTATGTCTGTGGGTGGATCACCTTAGCTTGTATCATCCTAAAACTATTTCTGATTTAAACTCATGAAGACTGAATTACGCGTATATGTTATTTATGTCGATTCGCATGTGCATCATGTAACTGTTTGTGGGGATTAATTTGACGTCCGCTTTCGATGTAATTGGACGTTTAATCACAATTGCCTACCTATCTTGTTGGAATTTCTATTGGAATGATGAGTGAGCTCTATATGTAAAACTTAGGTAAGCTCCCAATGTAATTGGGTTGCGTTTGTTAAATTGACGGTAACAACGTACAATTTTGAGGATACAGTGGCACTGTTTAAGGTATTGAAATATAAAGAGGTCCTAAACATATTTTAAGAAAATTAAACGGATGGATTCCAAACTTAACAATAATCAATTTATTCTTATTCAAATACCAGCTACATGAGCATCCCAAATATTAAATGCCATCGAAACTTTTTAAGACGAGTTTTTTAGTGTCACTACATTTACATATGCAAAAATTCACATAGTCTGATCTCCATAGTCTGCCACGGTGGCCAAGTGCGGATTGGCAGACTTCACACGCTTTTGAGAACATTATGGAAAACTCCCAGGCATTAAGATAGCAAATGATATTCAATTACTTAGAGCGCACATAACTTAGAAAAGTCATAGAATTTCAACCTCGAGACGGAGGCCGAAGTCTTAACCACTAGGCTATCATCATATTATTATTAGTATGGATACATAACTAAAAACACCCGAAAACTTTACCCTTATTTTACCGCAGTCAGGTAAAAACAGGTAAAGCAAGAAGGAATAAAAATTTAAGACGTTAGCTAGTGTTGTCCGCAGAAGAGGCGTGACACTCGGCCACTAGTGGCTGGCCACAGGCCAAGCTTCCGTACGACCACTAATCGCGCTTGTTAATTGAAGTGAATGGCTGAAACTCATTACCTGCTCACTACAGACTGGTCTGTAGACCCCTGGGGGTCTCTCCTAGCTGAAGGGATTTAGAACACAGTTCTCCACTCTTTTATAGTGCAGATTGGTAAATGCTTTTATGGAATGCTTTTTTGGTTCTTTCCACGGCCACACGATTGTCTGCTGGCAACACTGCAACAATATATTATAGCTGGAATGGTGTGGTAGTTCGGTCCGTCACTTACCCACGCCTAAATAATTCATGCATCATTAAGTAGAAACACATTATAACTAATTCCACTAAATTTATTTACTCGTAAACATGATTTTCTAATCCGTTGATCACTGTATCATCATAGATCACGAAAAAGCTCGCCAGTCCCCTGAAATTGCCGTCAAGGTGTGGGTCACTGCAGCAATTGGCCCTGAGTCCAAAATATCGTAACTGAAATATCATGTTTATATTTAACAATGCATTTTGTGCTCGCCTATGCGTTTGTTTACCGAAGACAGATTCAGCTTACGAGATGTCGAAATATCGTTTTAGGAGTATTAGCCGTGGGCTCATGATTGAGAGTGTGTTTATGTTCTTAAAGGAATGCTTCACTGTGCCATGTTGTTGTTTCTCCTTTGAACGTAACAAAGGGTGAATAGATTTAAGTCAACGTATAGATTTCTCTAGTATATAAATATTTATATTCATGCTCGTTGTTAGTCAATTTGTCTTCATCCTTACCAATGTTATAAATATATGTAGAAGCACCCGTGGTCGCGCAGTTAGTGTCAATAGTAATTGATTGAGAAATTCAAGCCGCACCGGTTCCGACCAGCAAGTGAATGGATGACCGCTAGTGGCAAAATGTCTTGAGCGCTTCCGTGCTTCGGTGTGCACGTTAAGCCGTCGGTCCCGGTTGTTATCGTCTGATAACTGTCGTTAAGCCTTGTCAGAGGCCTTTGGACAGCCTGAAAAACTTCCAACACTTGGGTTGGCCATTCCGCATTGGAGCAGCGTGGTGGAGTATGCTCCAGGACTCGTCAGGAGGAAAGACCCGTGCCCTGCAGTAGACCACTATGGGTTGCAGCCCTTACCAATATAATAAACGCTGCAGTGTGTATGTTTGTTTGTCCTTGTCAAGCAGCAACGGATTGAGATCGATAGAGATCATACCCTAAAAAGATAGAAATGGGGATAAAAGATCGTGTAGAAATTAAATTTTCACGCGGCTGGAGCTGAGGGAGCTGTTCGAAAATAAGTTATTTCTAATGGATTTTATATTTAAAAACGGAATAGGATGATACCATTTTTGAAAATATTGTCAAATACTGACTGGGAAATAAATAATAATACTAGTTTCTCAGCTTATACATTTTAGCATTCCACGTCTAGACCGGAGCTTATTAAATTTATTTGACGATGCATAACCGACAGCTGAGTAATTTACTACGATATTCCATTCCGAAACCGAAAATAATTGGCTTTCATAGCCAAAAGCAACGTTTTCTACTCGCTTTGAATCATCGGTGTCAATGAAGTGGAAATATAACTTTACTTTGGCACCGATTTATAAATGGATTCAAATGCACATTGCAAAGACGACACAAATCATATTAAAATACCACGAACAAAAATCTTAATACGGCATGTTTAAGGATTAATATATTATTGAAGAAAAACAAGTGAAACGACAAAGCCCCACGTCACGCAATAGTTTGAAAATCAGTAATTAGATTAGATTGAAAGAAGGGAGATAATAATAATAATTTTGTAAATCATGGAATAAATAGCGACCGAGCTTAGATAGCGAGAGGTTGCAGGGAACCAAATGCAGGTGGTAGACCCTGTATTTGGTTCGCCCGGGCGGTACCACAGCCACACCCATTTCTGCCGATGAATAATCGTTTAACAACAATTGTGTTCCGGATGGAAAGGTATGGATGCCGGTTACACTTATATAAGAGGCTATCACCTCAGTCCTCAGGGATAGCAACGAATTTGTAACCAGCTTCGAATAGCACGAATAATCACGATTACTTACAGGAAAATAACTATTATTTACTAATAGGACTAACTCACACTAACAGTTCTAGTCAATATTATTTTGTAACAAACATATTTTTAAGCATTTTTGACATTCGTCCATCTGCCTGTCATGGCCTGTTAAGTAGCAGCAACGTGAATATTATTTTGGATCAGTTAACAAGAATTTTGACAACAATATGAATTATTGCTTCCCACCCATTCTAATTAAAACAAAATATGCGTGATGTCTTTAGATTTAGGAGCCAAAATATATAGATAAATATTTCATATAAGTACGACACATTTTATTACTTCGAAGTCAATAATACATAATGTAAACCTTACTTGAATTATTTCAAGTCGTTCATCATTCATCGTCTGGATTCTATCATGTAAATTTGATTAGATAAATTATTACAAACCAACATTGTTTGTAAGTATTTCTACGTTATGAATAATTATATTTTGACGAGGTAGAGCGGGGCAAGTCAGTCACAAAAATTAAAGTCAAAAGTTTACACCTTTTGACGGAGGTGAAAAAATGCATAAAAGGAGTATTTAGCTGTTATTCTTTTTGTCATATTTAATTATTGAAAAGGCACGTTTAATAAAATTGAACAAATTTCAAATGATTTAATGAAAATGTATTTTGACTTAATGCGCAGTAAAGGATTTCCAATACTAGGCCTCTTTAGTTGAGAGGAAACTTTTAAGTTCTGCCAATAGTCAACATGGTACGAGTATGTGGTGATTCATTTATTTTTGACTATTTGCAACTTTTTATACTTTTAAATACGTCATAACTAGTATATTATTTTATGTACATAAACGAATTTGATGGACTCTCATAACGTCAGACAGTTTCTTGTATATTATAAGGAACTTTACGGTACATAACTTACTATTGGTCGGTTTTTAAATGGTAATGACGGGTCTACTCAAGAGGAACCTTGTAATCGGCTGTAAAAATATTTCTGTTTGTATTCTAGCCGTTGTCACAGTAGTGAGCGATGGTTTTTGAATTTTCCACGATGAAAATAGGGAAAGCGTAACATCGTTGTAAAATATTTGGAACGTTTCCAAAAATAATGATAGAAAATCGAGGAAATAGCAATAGGATGCATCAGTTGCTGGAGATCGTACTTACATTAATGCTTAATATCAATGCAATTAAAATTGACTTGGAATGCTACGAATGCGACGAGTTTTCTGTAACTATTCGCCTTTTAATGCTTTATATATTATTATTCTTATTTCTTATGCTTATCAATAAATCTAACATTATTGTTTCATATTAAGTTGAATGTCATGACATATCTATATAATATAAAACAAAGTGTTAGTGTGTAACGTTCGTGTAAATCGTGTTAGTAACACTAATTATAACTCAAGAACGGCTGGACAGATTTTAATGATTTTTCATTTGTTGGATTTGTCCGGGAAAAGAAGAATAACTATTAAAACATTTGAAAAATAATAATTAACAATTAAAGTGTAAACAAATTGACGACGTTTGGTTTGTTAGGTTGTTGTTTGTCCTGTATGCGTTCTTAAACCAATGATCCGATTCCGATGAAACTTTGGTATGTTATTATGCGTACATCGGCGAGCGTTTCTGAGTTGGTAAAAAAAATCCTACACAGGAAAGAGCAGGAGGACGTCTGCCGGGCCAGCTAGTTGATAATAATGATAACAATAAAAATACCGGAATTGTTATGAATTTAATTTTTATTATTCAAAAAAATACGAATAACAATAAAAATAACACATTAAAATTAAATAATAATTTTTGAGTACAACAGCTATTCATATATTTTTTCATCTGATCCATTAATATTAACGAACGGATTAAGTACTATATCATAAACGGTAGGAAACGGCTTTTCAATCATATAAGGCCAGTTAACAGGCTTTATTGTTTTTGAAATATCAATAATGTCTTTTTTATTAATTTGCTTATAAATCACTTCATCGTCGCCTTGTAACGTCTTTTGTGGCACTATTTTCTTATCCATTATCACATCAATAACCCATTTATTGTGAATTTGTTTATTGAAATTTTCATCCGCATCTTCTAGAGAAATATCTCTTTCAATTTGGTTATTATCTTCATCTATCTTTGCATCTATATGAATGTGTTCTTCGTTATTGCTTTTGTCTTGTATTTGTTTGTCTATAATAAATGTGTCGTATGTCTGATTTTTTCCAAAGTATTTTGTTACTATTTTATCAGATACTTTTTTATCACCAATCGTTTCTCCATCATTCTCATTACCATCAACATTTATTAACAGCTGCGTATCAGAGTCTGCAAAATTATTTCCTGGTTTTGTTTTCGCACTTTTGGTCACATCGGTATGAACTTCTTTACTTTTTGTACCACTCTGTGCCATTTTATAAGGCCAAAAAGTGTTAGATATTTGGCTTTTGTTAATAATTTTATCAAAGTTTTCAGCCACTTTGTCTTGTATTATTTTATCATCAATCTTTTCGTCATCAATTATATTTTTATCATTATTATTATGAGTATGAGATACTTCATCAGAATCGTCTGAAGACTTCTCTTTTTTTATTTCCTCATTGCTCATATAATCATTATTTTGTTTAACTTCAATTTTTTTATCCAGTAAAAAAGTTTTCTCTTTGTCAAACATATCAGTACTAACTAAAAAACCAAACTTATCTTCATTGACTATTATCGTATCAATCGGGATGTATCTTATAATTTTTTCGGTAGTTACTTCTGGGTCGATAATATATTTGTCATCATTAATTTTGAAGCTTTCCTCTTTAACCTGATCTTTATTATCATTATTATATTTGTAGTTACTTCTCTTAGCAGCATAATCTTCTTGTTTTCCATACTGTCCTTTTTTTGATTTATAATCATATGGTTCTTTTCTCATTGTGAATGCAGGACGGCTACCCAAAGGTAAAACAACACGTTCACTGGGAGTATCGTAGTCATTATTTTGCCAGTATCTAGGTCCAGATTTTCCACCATAGTTAGTTGACTGTTCGTCATCTTTATGTATAACCACAATATCTTTCACTAAAGCATTAGGAAGATCAAATAATTGTCCAACTTCAATATCCAAATCCAGAGGAAAGCCAGGAGAGATTAATGTATTTCTGTTAATCTCTGGATTTATCATATTATTACCGACAGTTTTACCGAAAGGTACAACAAAAACAAATATTTGTAAAGCCAGACCTTCAGCTAAACCTTTTGGGACTACTAAGCGTGACGGAAATCTGATTTGTTCGTAAATTGATTTAAGTTTTAAAGTATCCAACCCAAACTCGGCATCTGCTAACTTCTTTCTGATTGCATAAAGTGACGCTAAATCATCCGAATTATCTATCATGTCCAATGAAGTCCTCGTGATAATATTATTTCCAAATTTGAGGTTGATTTCGGAACTGTCTAGCAACATGAAAAGATTTTTCTTAAATGCATGTTCGCCTGGTTTTACTTTTGGTCCTAAATATATCTTTATCAGTCCTTTTTGTGTAACTAATGATGTAATGTTGACTTTGATTGAAAATGGTTTATGATTTAACCTTGATTGGCTTATTTTTACTTTAAATTTGATATCTTTTTCGCTTGTTTCCAGAGCATCTGTTACATCAAAAACAAAATTGTCCATAGAAGTCATCATTTTCTTCACATCTACGTTTAATATTTCAACTCCAGGGAAATACAGCTCATTTCTCGTGTAGCCAGGTAACATTTTCAAAGCATTATCTACTATATCTACAATTTTTTTATTCAAAGCCCAAAATGCTGGATCCCGCAAAGTCGTCATGTAATGCCCCAGTACAGTAGGTGGTCTAAAATAGTAAAAATAAAGTTTATTAAGTGTACTATATTAAGTAGAACTGGTTGCAATATACAAAAAAAAATACGATTATGTTTTATACCTGTTATTAATTAAAGTGCCTTCGTTCAGAATTTGAAGAGCTACATTCTCATAACTCTTTTCACTTGTTATAAGTATTTCCATTAAATGGTTAAGTATTTCAGATTTATTGAATCCACCGTCCCTCTGAAAATATTGAAGCTTAAAAAATCACTATGATTTTATTTCTTTATTTTTAACACAACGTAATAAAATGTTTGAGATACGTACCATATGTGTCACAATTGTTGCAATATTATTTTCAATATTTTTCAAGAACGCCAATTTTTCATTGCTTTCTATTTGTGTTGGTGTTATTTGACTGAAGTCGCTTCCGTCCGAATAAACAAGCATTGGGTCATAGGGAACTGTATTGAAATAGTCCCAATTAATGCCCTCTATTTCTTGTAGCCCATTTGAATATCTCTCTAAGTTATATCTTGCCATCAGCTGTTTTGTTTGATAGTATAAGTATTCACCATATCTACCTTTAGGTTTAGTGTTGATCCACGGCAACATTTTCAATTTTGATAAATAATAATACGAATTAAGACCAATATCTTCGTAGAAATAAACCAGTTTTGATTCATCTGTATTGTCGTAAACATTTGATGTGTAATTAACATCCAGTATGTATGCGTTACCGTCATTTCGAATGCAGTCACATGGTGCAACGTCATCCCCAGCGGTTATTGAAGAAGCCCTGGTAATAAAGTCTTTTCGAATGAAGTAATTAGGCAAAATTTCATATGGTGCAGGTATAGATATTTTTTCCATGTCTCCTCTGTGAATTATTGCTGAATACAGGGCATCGACAAACAAGCCACAATTTACATTCTGGCGCGCCCAACACGCTACTTTATAAAAGGTATTAAAATCGTTTGCGTAGTAAAATAATTCATAAATAATTTTCAGCTCATTTAAGTGATCGATGTTGTATTCAGTGAATATTTTCCCTTTGGGAAGTAATCCTTTCAAATTTTGCACATTCGTTATTACTTCTGGTTTCTGAAAAATAATAAACTTTGTGTATAAAACAATAAAGCCGTGAATTTTTCATGAATAACACATTAAAATATACTGATAGGGATATTAGAGTAGAGTAATTTATCGAAATAAGAGAAAACAGCGAATACGAACATTAGAAGATTTCGCCTACAGGCTTCAGATTTTAGGCGTTTTATGTTATGCCTTGAATGCAGGCACAAAACACAAAGATTAAGGATCAAAAATCAAACCAATAAGAATTGATGAGGAGGTAATGTGATGATTATTATATAGCACAAAGAAAAAGTTACGAATACTTACTTTTGGCTTAGATAGGACTGGAGTCATTCTTTTTTTTGGTTGATGTAAGTTCATCTAATGTCGATGCCTGCTTGATTTATTGTAGATCAAAACGGGTAACCACTATTGTTAGTTACAAATTTCTTACCTGATAATTTCCATTTGTCATGTCTTCTTTGAATTCTTGACTTAATTTCACGATAACGGGATCCGCACTCAGTTCGCACACGTTCTCAAAGAGTGGTAATAATAACTTCTGTAATTGCACCCATCCTACAGGAGCTGCAAATAAAAAGAAAGGTTTTTTAAATTGTTGTCCAACTTCGTAACGGCAAAGAAATAGCGAATGATAAGAATTGGTGAATATCCTTACTAATATTATAAAGTGTGATTGTTGATTAGTCCTTCTTTCACAAAACAACAGAGCAACGGTACGACGTGATTTTTTACGTTGACATAATTACGGGCCAAAGAGTGACATATCATTCTATATTATTATTTGTCCTGGATAAATTTACGTTTTCTGCGGAGATAGATGAGGGAAAGTTACACGGGTGGAGCCGCGAGAAGTCTCGTATTGTATAGGTTCGTTAGTCAAACGTTAACCTTTTTAAAACATTAATACAAATGGCGACCATTTCAGTCCTGAGAGTACACGAGTACACGTACCAAAAAATGCCATAGTCAACTTCCAAGTAAATGATGCCTGATCGATAATTTGCCAAATTACTTTTAAATAATAAATAAAATCTACAAATGGATACTTTCAGATACTCTCAATGACAGTAATGACACATAATTTGACTTTTATTATATCGCTCGCACCGCTCAACGATTGGTTGAGTCGACTCGTAACTAAACGTTTTTCTTTTCAATAATACTGAATTGCTGATGTCGAACGAAAATAACTCCAAATTTAGCGCTGGTCACGAGGCGAGCGATTCAAAAATAGAACCCCAGGACTATTAGAAAGTAACTCATACCTCTTTACGGGACCATCGCCCCCCACACTTACTTTATTCTACAAAGTACAATTTGCTACTTTATTACAATCCTAATATTTAAAAAAACATATTACCAACACTCGGCTGTATCACAGGCGCAGTCGGGACCTTTATAAGGTATCCCCTTACACCTAGAACGAACACTGTGAGCAGGAGCGATGTTAACGTCTTCATTTCTGTACTGTTACTGTCAAATTATTACCAAATAATGCAATTTATATAAGCTATTGTTTTTGTTGTTTGGTAATTGATAAATCAGTTGAACGCACTTAGTTATTGCTTTCAGATACGCATGACACAATTAATGCATATGAAATGACAAAAGTGTATTAGGTCAGTCATCCCCGAAGCATTTCAAATTAATTAAACTTTTTCCGTTGATAAACCCAAGACGGTACCTATTAAGCTTCAGCAGTGCGCATTAACATGGCAATATCGCTACTAAGAAATCATGTATATTTCTAGTATGATACACATAAGCTTCATGTTACTAAATGTTTCAAAACAATAGCTTCACCCGTTTAGCTAGGTGTTCTATGTGACGTGTGATTTCAAAAAATAAAAAAACATCTTGCATAAGTGTAACTGGCAATCACAAATATTCGACGGAAAAACAAATTGCTACAAAAACTTTAACTCGGCGGCAATGGGTGTTGCCCTCAATCACTAAATAAGTAATATGACTGCTCTGTCTATCTGAAATAAAAAGTTTTGTTAAGTATAAATTATAAGTTACGACTGTTGCGATTCACATTTCCTACAAAATATATGGATAAAGTTTTTCGTGATTTCTGACTTTTCTGGTACTCTAACCTCAGTTGGTCCACCAGAGTCTTTTTTTCTTGTTAGAAATGCGATCGATTGGCATCAAAAAAAGTTCTTGCTGACTGTACATTTTTTCCAAAATCCCTGAACGCAGATCAAATTATTTCCAATAGCAAGTACAATAATTATGAAGATGGTAAGATAAGATAAAGGCTACAGCAGCAACAATAATATGGTCTAGAACCGCCAAATCCAGAAC
>DWLO01000704.1:0-18324 GCA_018245335.1 Dalla quadristriga | reverse complement strand
AAGTACAAAGGCACTGCTTATTTTTATCAGAAATATCTTCCAGTAGATCTGAGAATGGAAAGAGGATGGTTGAAACTTTTTATAAATATTTATTTTTAATATATTAAGTATATTTATTTATTTTTTATATTTTTTTCGCGAGAAAATTTCAAGTAATCGTATTTTCTTCTATGTTATCAAATAGTCAAGAAACATATGTTAAAAAATTAGGTTCATAATCCTAAAAATAAAGGAAAATAACTGGAATTGAAAAAACACTAAAAACCTTAACGGCTAAATCGTATATTATATGATGTTACCGATCTGCATAAGATTTCATAGAGCAGTGCAGTATCAGATATGGAGATGGTCGTAGGATACTTTTGATCCCCAATAAATGTACAGATCCCGAGGGTATTATATCATCATAAATTGAACTCAGACGAAGTCGCGGTAACGGCTAGTATTTCATAATTATAATTTAGTTCTCTTCTACTGCTATTTATGTCAGCAGTCATCATAGGTGGTCATGACATCATAACATTCTCGTTAGGTCACTGCTATAGCTACTCGTACGCTAAACGACGCTGCCCTTGATATAAGATACTATATACCTACTTTGTCTATTCATTAACGCGATCCATGCAAGGATTTCATATACAACCAAATACAGTATTAGCACGCGATACGAGGCAGTCAAATTCAGACAGTTGTCGTAATTTACGTTCTTCAAATGGTTCATCGTAACAGATAGCTATCTCTTTCTGTATAATACGTTCCATATCATCTTTCGCAGCCATGTAAAGCGTGTCATACCATACCCGAACAATTTCGAAACGATCCTTTCTTAAATACCTACCATTGGTGCCATCCTACTTAGGTGTATTTGAACAAAACTTTGGCTTGACTGAACATTTCTCCAGATTAGAATTTGCTACTCTTATAGCTCGGGACTCTAACAGCGCGTTCGGGAAACTGTGGTATAATATATATATAATCAAAACTTCAGTGTATTAAGTCGAAAGTATTCTAGCAGTGTGTGTTGCCAGTAATGACATACTGATCCGAGACGCAAGATTAAAGTTGCCCTGCATTTGGACTGATTATCCGAGAACGACAGCGGGCAACCACTGAATTGAGAGGACACAGACAGGCATTTATTTATCTATGCAGGTAATGGATGGCTTCCACTACGACGATGCCCCTTGACTTTAATATTTCCAAAAAAAAAAGTTGTACACGTAAAGAGTACATAAACAGTGCGCTTAATAGTTTAAATGTAAAATAGGTTCCATAATATTATTAATACTATTATACAGGTATTAAAATATAATTATTACGTATAGACCACTAAAGTGTGTATTTAATGTGCATATGTTTATTAAACGAGCTTAAAGTAAGGGTAACCAGACTAACCAGGGCAGACTTGTACTTTATATTATGCTCAGTATGAAGTTGGACATTATGGATTTGGTACTTACTTATGGGTAAATTTAACAAGGTATTGAATAATCCAGCATTAAAAGCTCTTTATTTTAACATGAGGTGCTGAGGTGATAATATTCAGAAATTCTCAGTTTTATATACTTTTTGATTAATCTTCATCCAATTATATTGTCAAGTGACTGTCCGTGATAAATAGCTCACATACGCGGAACGTTCGTTCCGCATAACTTAATTGGAAACCGGGCTTGTTCACGTCTAATAACAGCTTAACAAACGTAGACCTTACTATCGTACCGACTACTACCGACCGCTGAATCAACAGCACTGGTCAACGGGCAGTCATAAAGTTGATGACAAATGAATTTATTAATTAATAAAATTGGAGTGTCTGGCTGTGACATTAAAATTATGCTCCGAAACGAATTGAAGAGAGAACCTACACTAAATTAGCTACCGTATTTACCCTTTTTTAGTAGTTACACTTAGCGTCTGTACCCTATCGGACCCGTTTATATCATCTTATCACACTGCTAACCTTCATTATAATATTCTACATTAGAATCAGTGTGAAGGGTGTGAATTGAAATATAACGATGCGGTAAATATGGATGTTACTTGAAATCGAAGCGTGCCAATCGATTAAAACGGTTTTCAACTCACTTCGCGCCAGTATAAATAAAAATTCAACAAGGCAGTGGTATTATCCGACAATGCAATTTCAACGTGAGGAGGCGCAATGTGGCGTGAAATCGGATAATCGTTGGAAATAAACACACGATCTATAAGGAGCTAAAGTTCTTGGCTCTTGCAGTTGTTTTTCGGGTTGAGTATACAGCGGGTCCAAACAGTACCCTAACGTTATGCCAAAGATGTCCATCTGTCTTAGCATGCGTGAGAAAAGACGCTACTTACCCAGTTTCACAATTCTAGGAGCAGTGGTTTAGGGTTTTGATTGACTTCGTGAATTTAGCACCAAGTGATATTAATGGCTTCAGACTTTGTTGAGTCACAAAGTTTGACTACATACATTTAGTTGTATCCCATTGTCATTAGCATGCAATTCAAATACGTTAGATAAGTTTTAAATACAGTGTTATGTAAAACCTGTTTACATTCATCACCTAAGCGTTGATGCGTAGTTATATTTTTAGTGTTTTATATAATTAATTAGTGTATCCAACTTCGAGAAAGACGTTACTCGTAGAATCCAACTCGGCTGGGCAGCGTTCGGAAAGTTGACACATACTCGTATCTTGACATCCACCATAGTGCCTGTAGTCGAAACTATTCCAGCATGGTGTATGTCCAGTGATGACTTATGGATCCGAGACGTGGTCCTTTACCGTGGGTCTTATTAGCAAGCTCAAGGTCACTCAGCGCGCTATGGAGAGAGCAACGCTCGGCGTTTCGGCGTCTCGGCGAACGTACCCGAAACGATGAAATCCGTAGACGAACAAAGGTCGCCGGCATAGCTCGCAGAATTAGCATCCTGAAGTGGCAATGGCCAGCCCACTTCGTTCGAAGGACTGATAACCGACGGGGAAGAAATGTCCTTGAACGGAGACCACGACTCGAAAAAGAAGCCCCGGTCGCCCCGCGACCAGGTGGATTGACGACTTGATTGGCAGTGGGAAACCGGCCGGTATGGCGCCAACTAGGAGAGACTTATGGCCAGCAGTGGATCTCCGAGGGCTGATGGATGGATGGAATTAGTATATTGTACATACTCGTACTACAAAAGCTTAGAACTAGACTTCACTTTTAATCAATGTCAATACACTCCTTATATAACATATCTTTGATTTCTTACATCTTACCATACATCAAATGGGCACGTGTAAATAAATGTAATCTTTTTCAAATTGATGCTGGACTATTCTTAGACAATTTTCTCGTTACAGTTGTACACAAATATGAATATAGAAACCACAACTAGGCCGATCGGCGTAAGTGGTCCGCGAGAAATCGCCTACAAACAGATTTACGTTCATGCAAATACTTTGGGAATGTGGGTGAAAATACAACTAGATGAAATCTTGCAGCGCGAAAAATTCTAAGATAGCCTTTCAGCAGTTGATCAATCACAGTCGAAGAATGCGAGTATTTCTTTATGGTGGTCTTAATAAAATTTGCTAACGGTATGTTTTGTGTTGGAATTATATGCAAAAATATTTGAAAGATTTTTTATTCTCGACAATGATATCGAAGAACATTTTTCAAAAGTCTATATAGACTTTTACAATAATTTAGAATGTTAGAATGTGCTAGCGCGAGAGATGCAAAATGTGAGAGGTCTTTTAAAAGATAAATTGATTTCAAAAAATCACAAAAGTTATCCTTAGTAGTTACATTTATTATTATTAGTTAAGCTAACGTTAAGTTTAAAAAATATATTAAATAATTTAGAAAATAGGAGAGTTGAAAGTGAAGAAAGAATTACAAATCGAGTCAATCGACCGGTAGAGCGAGCAAACTGGCATTGCAGAATTTCCGGATGAGTTGACAAATTAAGGCGAAAAAAGTGTATCCCGTAGCGAAAAAAGTGTAGCGGTTGCTATTTAATTCCCTTGAACGAAAAAAGTGAGTTGTTGTAGTTATGCGTAATAAAAGAAATATTCAAAATTTCTGCGGCAAATGCATATTCATCTCATATCTAAATTATAATCCGTCATTACCAAAGATAACACGGAAATCAATAATATGAATACCTACTTGTTATTGATTTCAGTTGATTTTAAAACCAAAAACAGAGGCAAATTTACGTATTATTAATACGTTATTTACATTATTATTATTTTAAAAGAATGAGGCAATACATTATGCATAAGTCTTAAGTTGCCGCTGCCGCCTATGAACACCTCTTGCTAATCGAATATGAAATTGAGTGTACATAAATATTAATATACTTATTAGTCCATTTAGTAGTAATCGGACTATTCATTAGTATGAACTAATGAATAGTCCTATAGTCCTATTACTATTACTTAGAATTGATTTTTTGGTTAACTCATGTTAACCAAGAATAAATTCTAGTCGGTGGTATTTTTAATTAAGTTTAAAAGGCTTCCAAAGTATTATCACAGGGTCAGCTTACAAGTTCTTACAATAATAATACATTTGAATATAATTATGTTGGCAAAGCAGGAGTCGAAAAATATGCCTTAAATGCATCAGAACAAGTTGTTGCTGAAGGATTTTGTTTAATCCTTACGCAACATGTTTTAATAATCCGACGATATAAATAATATTGCGACTATTAATAATGTATCTCCTAATTGTGAATTGCAAACAAACATTCTACATTCTATACCTGCTTTGATTTTAAGTTTTAATCATTTGAACAATAAAAAAAAAGAAAAATTGTTATTTTAAAGAAATAAATCCTTAAGTTAAATTATAAATCTATTGATGTGTTCACTTCTTTATAAATTTTATATTCCTTACTTTTACCTTTTACGTTTATATTAATTTCAAAATTTCAATTATCACTGACAATTATTATAAAATCGAAAATAAAATTATTAAATTAAATATTATACATACGCAAAAGTTAAAACAAGACATACCTACTTAATTTGTGTTCATTCATGTTCCAATATTTGGAACAATAGTTTTGGAATATTTAAAACAAAGTGATGATGTAGGTACCTACATAAAATGTTTCATTATATATTATAGTCTTGTAGTACTTTCTTAAGTTAATACATACATTAATCAACAATCCAACTGGTGTCCAATCAAGTATGCGGTATCCAATTCAAACGTCCGATGCACAAACCGAAACTTTGAACAGCACTGATTGAATTTCAACAAAATTGAGAGCACTTTTGTAGCAATCTTTTACTTTTAACTTAATAGGTGAATTGTTAAAAAAGTTTTGTTTATTTTTCAAAACCGGCAGATTTGAATGAATACCACTTTTGAGTTGTCGCGCGCACGCGGATACCACGACAGCGTCCGAACGATGTTAAGTCGACTTTCGAACTGAGTTCAAATCCTCGGTATAGCGACGGAGCAATGTACATCGTCTGCCTTGCCCGGAATGCCGCGCTACAACCTCGGCAACTCTATAATTTTTCTTGACATGGAAGAAACTGGATTCGGACTTACATGCATATGGTAGAAAGAGGTTTCCGATCATGGTAAGTAAGCACTTTTAAATATAAGCAGTGAGGCCTTAAGAATGCTTAGAAATACTGTTTGTTTAATTCAGCATTCTAGTGTGTTAGATGTTTCTAATCAGCTAGTTTTATCTTATGGACAGACGAGACTCTAGCAGGTACGAACGGAACGGTAGCTCATAGCTTCATATGCATCTGCCTTCCCACTAAATACATCGAAAGTGGTTCAGTGGGTTCAATTTACTGCCGATCGTATTTTTGAGTCTAATGTCGACTCATTTCGATATCGTATCGATTTACTTAGGATTTATAGCGTATTATATTGTAAGGACTGTGCGACATTACATTAGACGGGACGACGTTCGGTTAGTTTCAGTAAAATAGATCTCTTATTGTAAGATAGATCTCTTAGATCGATCTTATTGCTACTATGCCAACCTCCAATGGTGATACTCTACAATACATAAAATAGATAGAGTGAAAATCATAATGTATTTGAGCTTTGGTAAACGGATAAAAGGGTTACCAAGAACAACTCATAAAGTTTTATATAACGTTTACCGGTATTTGAACTCTGCTAAAGAAATCCTGTTTATATCCTGCTTACTTGAAACGAAACAGGAACGAAAACTCCATTTGAGCAAAGTGGCGCGACGGGATTGCAAGTAGGTAGGTATGTGGTAATGAGGAGACCCGCTTCTTACACGGACGTTTAAAACTCATAAATAGTTCGACCAGGGAGGTACTTACCACCACCAGACTTATTTGTGAGCTATTTTTCCGTTTCGGTAGGAAAGTTGAAGCTGTCGGTAAACTAATGCATACTACAGTGTAGTTAATAATAAATTCTTCTTGTGATTATACTGCGTTAGCCACCTCGACACCCTTAGGATCGTATACCTTCGCTTTGCACGATGCCGCTAAATGCAACGAAATTAACCATTTTGGGATCATCATAGTTAATTAGTGCCCGCTGTCGTTTTTTTTAAATTGCGTATATGATAGAAAACGAGTATATGGCTCCACCCATTCGTTTCCGCCCATGACAGCTGCGACAAACCTAAAATAGGACCGTAAAAGGAACTGGGGCAGTTAGCCCAGTTAGTATGAGATATTAATTTAAAAGGATTATTAGTTGGTCAGTAGGTAGTCTTTAGTATAAGACTATGGGAGAAAATACTGTTAGTGTCTGTAAGTCTTGATTGTGTTTCACCGAGATTGTTAGGTTTTATTTCTAGTAAATATTTATAATTAAGTTGTTGTTTGATCGCGGCCTTTAAAGCAAATGATGATGAAGATGATGAAGTTCCTTGCATGATTGCGTTACAAAAATGGATATTTATAAGCCAGCCGAAGGCCTCCGATAAGTCTTCTATCTTTCAACAACCACTGAGTCCCTGGTTAAAGAGCACCCCCTGAAATGCGACAGTGCCCTCAAAATATCGCTACTGAATTGTAGCGGTCACTGATCGCCTCATCACTTTCGCCCGCGCCTGATGTTGCATAACGCCCAGGTTGCAAAGCTATGAACGCATCGAAAAAGACAAAAATGGTTAATAATTCAGAAGTAACAGCAATAGTTGTAAAATATATCTTTACTCGAAAAATAAATTGTCGTTACCTAATATTTGAAAGTGAAAGTTCTCGACTGGTGACCGAAAATTATGACCATTTTCGTAATAGGAAAAAGTTTCTAACGTTAATGATAATTTGCTTCCATCAATAAATATTTGCCTAGTAAAATGTATAAAGTATAATGCATGTTTTGACAAAACTGCGTAGGTAAATTGTTGCAATTTTTGATCTTGAGCTGATTTATGTTGTGAGCAAAAACAAGTACTCTTACTATATCGAATTCAGTTGCTCAAAACTCCCCACTACTGGTTGTTTGAATGAAATGCAGCGATACCAGTTTCATATTCAGATGTCAACGACCGATATCGGTTCCGTAACATTCACTCACATTTTGCATGAATTCGAGCGCACGGCAGTACGTCAGGCCAAGTTCCAGCAAGCATACCGTTGTGTATCTTTACACGAACAAATTCACCCGGTTTTCCTCACCCTTTCTCACGCTTTCATATTTAAAATATAGATTAAGCTTAAATAGCTTAGAGCACTGTAAGAAATTGAGTCCCTACAATTTACAATTTTGTTATTGACTCCTTGATTCACTAACTGACTCATTGACTTACACATCATCAAAATTATAAGGCACTTCCCGTGTAGATAGAAATGTGTAATTTGATAAATAGATAGCTCTTATAGTGTAAGTAAAGGGGAGGAATCGTCAGAATTAAATTTTCCCAAATTTTGAACCTAAAAGGGGTCCAGCGACTCATAAAATGTGAAATTCGTGGGAGACAGTAAGAAGGAGTTTTTTTTTATTAAATAACACTTGGCGTTTATGTGAATGAGGCACATTTATGAGTTGTGTGGATGATGGAATAGGGAGAACCCATAGAAAAATTTCCCAAGTGTGAAGCAATACAAATAAAATAGCAGTGGCGCGAAAGTAGGAGTGAAGTGAGGTTATGGACTAAAGAAAGAGCAGATTTGGTCGCAGTATTACCAGTTGGTAATACTACTTTGATAAGCTGCATTTTTTGGGACTTGGCCCGTTTTTCAATGTTAGGTATTGTTTGGGATTGAGATTTATTTGATTACATTAGCGGTTCACTGATTAATTGGTAAGCATTAAGCACACATTTTGGGTCATTATTTCACCTGGTTTATTGACGAATTGGTCATGTTAAACGACAAATGGAATGATGCCAGATTTATTATTCCTACTAAAGGAACTACTCCTTTAACAGTTATACTATACATGGCTATTTCATATTTATTGTATGACAAAAAAATATAAAAGATATGATATCAACTTGAACGCATTAGTTGTTACTCATAACAAAACGTTTGTACAAAGACTAAAACTAAAATAAATTTCTCGTGCCGACAAAGAAGCATCGAACAAATAAGGCAACAAGTTTGCCCCAATTTACCTAATCGGCCGAGACTGATATTCAATCCTATTACTATCACTGGCACACACTTAACGGTGTTTCTTAACCTGTAACTTGACCGATTTATTCGAGTTAGACTCTACCCACACGATCGATAGGACTTCATTATTTATTTCATTTCTAGGTCGCAGGTAAGGTCTAGTGCGTAGAAAGCTCAAGGCAAGTCTGCTATCTAAAATTACGATACCAGTTGAATTGAAACTGTCTAGATATTTTATGTACATTTCAACCGGAGGAAGTAAACGCCTCCGCCATACTTATTTTTGCCGCTAAGCGGGTTTTGCGTTTCGCTCTGAAGATTATAATTAGTAACATGCACATAACGCGTTGCAACACTTGTAACTGTATCTTCAACAGCCTGGCTTTATGAAGAACTGACAGTAGGTACCGACACTTCATGTATCGAATAATTTCTTGATAATGCTCTGAACCCTAATACATAGGAAGTCAGCTTCGGACAGGACTGTTGTATAGTTGAGCTTTCCTATAACTTTATGTCCATGGCTTGCAGTAGAAGTTCCATCAGACATTATCTAATAATTGGGTGCCTGCTGTTGATGCTGTTTTTTGTGTAACCACTTTCGCAAATCTAATCATCTCTCACAAAAGATGCGGCATATTTTAGAAAAAACCAGGGAAGGTTATCAATTTAGGTTTTTAAAATGTGATACCACCATACACTGCCGGACATCTGTAACGAACTTAGTACGAGGAACTGTTAGTTAGTTAGTTAGTCCTGTTATTATTTAAGTGTTAGTAAAAATTTTAGTTGGTTAATATTCGATAGTCATGTGACTGCTAGTGTGTATTAGTCTATATATTTGTTATCGTCCAGTTAGTAATCGTTAGTATTTGAACTATTGAAAACTGGTCACAGATGCGTTGCTTTTCCTCAGGACTGAGGTGGTCGCCTCTTGTGTAAATGTTTCCGGCATCCACGACAGAAATGGGTGTGGCGATGGTCGAACTACAACGAATTAAATATGTTTAAATATATTTAAAACAATTTTGGATGAGTATCGAAAAATTGTATTTAAGTGAAAGTGCTCATTTTGGTAAAACCATTAAAAAAATCCCGTAATTAACATAAAACAATAATGTATCACCATCGACAAATATCTAACCAATGTTTAAAACATGATAATTATCGATGAATAAATTATGGGGAAATATCGCGCTATCCCATTACGGGTCCCGTTACTTCAACGGGTTCGGTAAACACCATGCAAATAACTAGGCGATAATGTGGCAAATGAACCCAGACAGACGGCTTCGGGATGTCCCATGCTGCAACACGAAGCGGTTTGGCTATACACCCGCCGTTTGTCTATTACCGGTCTATTTCCGGATACCGGTGACTCCCGGAAATATTAAAAAAGAATTGAATAAAATTCTACATTCATATAAAAATCGAACAAAACCAATAGTATATTTGTTTATATATTTCTACGCGTCAATATTTCCGTTCGATTCACATACGCATAACGGAACCTCCACTGAGTATTGGTCCAGTATACTAGGTGTAAGCCTGTGACTCCTGTGAGGTGTAAGAATCAAGAGTGAGTAGACGGCCGTAAGCAAATTTCTTTTTAAATGAAAATATTTAAATAATAATAATTACCTGGAGAGCCAGGGTGGAAGTTAACATGTGTGAGCTTCAAACCTGAAACTGGCGAAAGACTGCATAGAACCGAAACCAGTGGCGTATTCTTGTGCCTCGGAGAAATTAAGTAAATAGAAACTGTATAACTGAATCGCTATCGCTTGTTGTTTGAGCACCGGTCGGATCTTTCAACGATAAGAACGTGAGCGAGCAGCTTCGTAAGTTGAACAATTTTCGCTCTTTTTCCGTATCGCAAACGGAAATATTCAATTTTCACGTTGTTATCCCGTTCTGTTTCCACCTTTCTTACATTCATTATTATATCCATTTATGCATCGTTTAGGATACAATTATAATCACTGTGCACGACAGGTATATAAACTGTACTCGTACATAGATGTTATAAAAGCGTATTGATAACGTTCTGCCTGTGAGGAAACCTGTGCGCCTGGGAGTTCACGATAAAGGCATGTGAAGTGTGCCTACTCTTAGCGTACACGATTTGCAGTCATGTCAAGTGATATAGGAACATAATATTTTGTAATTAAAGATATGATTCTGAACGTAAACGTTGGGATGCAGTTCAGGATTATGGTACGTTTCCAGGTGCTACCACCGTATTTACAGAAGCAGATGAAATAAATCCATAAAATCTAATGATGCAACCAAATTTTTTTAAACTTTTCCGTAGCCTATCATCACAGTTAAAGTAAATAACAGAACATACGCGTAACTAATTCGGTATCGCTCGGATATGAGGGCAGCCGCATTACGTAATGCAAGCCGTTTAGGATTCATGCACATGGACATAATTTCGGTTAAAAATGTAGATTTGTTCAACCATGAATCTTTTTATTTGCATCTTTTTGGCTGCCATAATCTGGAGAAATCGTTCATTACCCCGAGGTTAGTGTCAATATAAACCCATTGACTATAAAATACTCCAGACGGCAGCGCCTGATGGAGATTTTATAGGCGTTTCGAGAAGCTTTCGAAAGCAGTAAAGCAGTAATAGATATCAATAGGTAAGCCTTATTGATAGCCTACAAACTTTTTTTGCAGTTAAAAGTACTTTCGACCGGTGAATAGTTTTGACTGTGACTTATCTACTTCATACACAAGCCTTTACAAAGTTTATTGGCTGAGTTGCACCACAGAAGTTGAAGCAATATGTTTCGCGCTCGTGCGTGACCAGTATTCATATTTTACGACAAAACCACGTTTTAGCATGCATGTCGCGTAGCCATTACTTGTAGTTTATTCTTCTTAATAAGTACCATTATCTCGTTCTATTCAATTGCTGTCCTTACAATACGACATAGATAACCCTTTTTATCCTACGGAAAAAAGAATGTGAAGAAAAAAGCCATGATGAAATCACCTATGTTACTAAGGAGTAACAAGTTACATACCTGGTGATACAAGGAGTTAGAGAGTAGGTAATGGCGTTAAGTGGTCACTGAAGCCCACCTGTATTCAATCGCGAAAAGGACCTCAATCAATCAAAGTTAGTCACGGCTATGTTGCTACCTGTATACGGTTCGCCAGGCGCGGTTTCACCGCCACACCCATGTTTGACGTGTAGCAATATTACATATGATATCGTAAATTATTCTAACGCGGTATTCTATAGAAAACCTATATATAATATAATTAATTCTAACGACATATTAACAGGCCTATTCCTAAGGGTTAAAACACATTAGCTCCTCTATTACCACCACCACACTAAGTTTTGCCGTGTACCTAATAATTGCGTTTCGGTCGGAAAGGTGTTGGTTGCCGGTTACACTTATACAATAGGTGATCACCTCAGTCCTGAGCGGTAGCGATGCATCTGTGACCAGCTTTGAAAAGTCCCTTGGTACAGTCCCGGTTGAGGTTTATTACAGATGTCCATGTGGCAGCAGTGCCCAGTAAAGACCACTGCGTGCCGCTTCCTACATTTTTACGTAAAGAAAAAAATACCTGTGATAACTAAGATGGTACATATATAGTATAACTTAACGACCGCCGGCAACCAAACGAAAAATGCTACATAACTAAGGTGGTTTCACATTCACACATCCTACGGAACCGCGTATGCTCCTGATGCAAATGTAGAATCAACATTATTTGGTCCAAGCAGGTGCCAAATATCGTTTTATTGTCGATTTAATATCCAAGTTATTATGTTATGGTTATGGTTATGTGGGCCGATTAGGTCAAATAACTAGACGAGCATATGAGGGTGCTAGCAGGTATAGGTAAAAAGTTATAGGATAAGCATGAAATGGAATAAGATTTTACATTCGTTTTTCTGAACTGAATGTGCTAAAAAACTGGTAAAGCTAAAGGAGAAAAGAAATTATCCATGCGTAAAAACTAATGAACATAAATAAAGGAAACAAAGAACGTTACAGCTTTAAATGGTCCAACAAATTAGAACGTAAACGTACGAAGCTGTATGAGTTACGTTCATTTAGTTATGGAACTATATTTTAAACCAATTTCGGATGTTAGATCTTTTGAGTTTGTGCCAAAATGCCGCAGTAAAATAGCTCCTGAAATAACAAAGATACAAAAAGCGAAGCATTTCAAGTACCTACTGAGATGGTTATCTCATCTAGTACCTACGTCCCGTCCAATGACTTATCAAGTGACTTTCAACCGACTGATTTTCCATAGATATGAGATCACAAAGAAAATTACATCTTTTGGTGAAATCATATGAACAAAACACCTGTCTCTTCGAAAATAAAGGGAACCTTTTTTATTAATGCTGTCGAGTAGCATCAGGTATGTCATGTACGTCAATATTGTTTGCTTTTTACGTGTAGTTTTGTAAGCTGTAGGTTACACATAAAGCCATAAATACATTTATCTGCCGTCGTTGGCCTGATGCTTTGGTACTCCGAAGAACGTTTTGTTGACAAGCTGCAAAGGACCTTTTAAACAAAACGGAAAAGCTTCTTACGGCAGAATTATTGAATATCATTGTGAGCAATCATCACGTCGTCCATTTTATTTCCAGGAACTCTGAGAGGTGTTGTACCGTTTCAAAACAGGCAAGTGGATTCATTATGAGAAAATCACAATTGTCAAAGACTTTTCACTGCGGAAAAAGTACCGAGTTCGCTTTTAAACCGAAACTTTTAAACCATCAGGGGTTGGGATTCAACTCGTCTTCTTGAATTAATACGTCTATAAATTACTACATCTAAATAATTCGCATTCTAACTGCCTATTTCGCGAAATGAGAATAACAAAAGCAGATAAGTTGCTTTTTATGCAATTGAATAACGGTAATAGCAGATCTTCAAGTACTGTGTCTCAGAATATTATCGTTAGGCACTATGGCACAGAAAGTACAGCAAAAAATTTACAGTAGATAGTCCTTCGGGGAACAGGTTTTTTTTAAACAACATAATGTATCTTTGTTATGTAAAGTTATTTGAACTTTTGAATAAATTAACTATATACATAAGTAAATTTCATTGCAGTTTTCATACTCCTTATACTTACTTCCCGCGAAGTTACCGTGGCTATCCGCGATCAGTGATAGTTTTGTGAAAGACCAAGTAAATTGGTTCACAGTAATTTTGTTATTGTTGTGACAAAGATAATTGTTTCCATCTTTATGAATCAGGTCAGTAAACAAATCATTATCTACATGTCTACGTGTTTATTCTACGTGTCGGTTTCAGTTTGATTATTGCAATATTATTAAAGATGTTACTTACTTATATGAAAGTATTTTATATTCTCCTTAAATTTTGTGAAATATTCTAAAATACTAATGATGATGATTCATGCGTAAATATTCATAGCCTTCATTCAGTGTATTTTTGTCACGAGTCGTTTCTATCGTTTTTTTGCGCCTATAGGTACAATGTGGTTATGTTATTCTTTATCATATAATTATAATTACATTTTGTGACACTAGCAATGCCTGACTTTTTCTCGTATTTAAGGTGTTTGAGACGGTTACTTCTATCTAGGCTGATCTTCATAATCTATAATAATTTTTAAAGCAGCAGAGTTTGTACGCTTGAACGCGCTTATCTCAGCAATTCACCAGTCCAATTTAAAAATTCTTATTATGTTAGATCCTGTTTATTATTGATTGCGAGCTCTACGACCCAAGGGAGCGGAGCAGTAACTATCAACGTTATTTAACCTGGTAATCTGTAGTCAAATACATCAACGGCTATAGTGGCGTAAGCGCGGGGGGTTAATCGGGGTGTATAAGTTTGTATGGATTAACGCTGCAGGGAACAGTTAGTTACTTCAATTACTTAATCTAAACAAGGTTCTAAATCTTTTAATTTCCAATATTATAACATTAACATGTTTAGGGCATGTAGAAGATGAGTGGAACTAAAGTAACTATGTGATAATTAATTATGCGTGTGTTCATCTCGAGTTAATGGATGCATGGAGAATGCATCGACCATCACATTATTTACTAGAAGAATAAGGAGGGTGTGTATAGATAGTGAAAGGAACAAAAAGGATAAATAATGATGGTATATGAAAAGGGTTTTGCAATAACTTGGGATATACTTGTAAGTGGCGATCGCAATAATTTCTGCCTACCTCTAGAAGAGAAAAGCAAACCAATATACCTAGAAAACTTTGTCTTAAACCAATTTCTTACGTAATTCAGGAAGTGCATGGCAAGGAAGACGATGGATAGGGACAAACATATATAAAACGTATCCTTTGAACGTACCTATCACATGCTATATAAAAATATCCGAAAGAACCTTGACAAGATTGACAGCGCACTCTAGCGGTAATTGGTTTAACTAGTGAGAAATGTAACAACTTGTACACACATTATAATTTAATAAATATTTATAAAGCAGATCAAATAAATTGGTGGCCTGTTATTTTGTTGCAACCATACTTTAAAGAGTTATGTGTTCTACCGTTATTAGTATTTTAGGTCACAAACCGAGCGGTAACTTTATGTCATTGTAGTTCCACTTCTTGCCGTTAGATGCTGCTCTGTTCGACCAAAAGTGAGATTCAATATGGCGCCGCCATTCGCCTCTGGAACAGGGCGGGGAGAACAGTCGCCGTATCGACACTATAACATCTACGCGTATTTTTCTCGAAACCGTTGTCTTCGTGACTCGAACGCGAGTGATATTGCGAAATTGCCCTGTGTTTCAGTGTTAGTTTATGTTGTTTGTGTTATTATTTGTGCATAATGGTGATTTTGTGGTGAATACCGTGCAAGGACTTTAGGGTAACAATGTCTAGCGGTTGACATGTTTATCTGTGTCGTGTGTGAAGATTTTCCCTTCGCGTGAGGAGGTGTAGTGTACTAGTGTGCGCGCTGGCGCCTTGTTTGTGTGTGTCGCGACCGTGGATACACGAGGATTCAATGATGGATTGCATTTCTGTTAATGGATAGGTAAAAATCGCCAGTTAATTCTCACCTTCATTGAATATGTCATAGTTCAGTCAAGCATGCATCAACTTTCATTTCATTCGTGTTTAACATTGCTTTGTTTTAAAACGTTCTTAGCTCCTTACATCGCAGCGCATGTATTTTAGTGTAAAGATGTTTCTTTGAATCGATGTCGATCTTATGTGTTTTGGAAGTCTTACTGAGAAGCTTTTTAGATTTTTTGATTCTTTTTATCAAATGCCCAGGTCAGTCAAGCCTTGAGTCAACTATATCTAACTAAATAGTGTTTGTTCTCATCGTTTCTTTGTGTAATATTTGTATCTTATTATTATATTGGATTACTGGGTTTATTCGACACACTGAAGCTTTGTTCTTGTCAGAATTGGTGCTTTCCGCGCCAGTTGTGTCTAATTAGTTTCCAGTAAAGTAAAAACAGATTACTCATATAATAAAAAATCTCATGTAATAAATACTATAAACCATATTCTCCGAGATATCCGAAAGCTATTCTAACGTTACTATAGTATTGCTTGTGCCATTGAATCTTAATTCATTACATTCATGCAGAGTCGCGCGAGAATATGGTTCCCCTCGCTCTGTTCGCTGCCTCTGGTTATCAGCTTACAAAATGACTGCAGCCATCTCCCTCCACCGGACGGCTAATCGGCATATTTCCGTCTCTTTTTGGCGCATATTGCGCGTTTTTCTTCTTTTGCCGCGTCATATGCCAGTGTTGAACCATAAGTATTTTGGTGTGTTTGGAAAGTTGAAATCTGATGCAATTCAGGCATTTCTGGGGGGTCCCTAATTGATAGATTATTCACCAATTTTACCTAGATTGATTGGCGATCCTTTGTTTAAGGGGGCATGTAGGTAGTATTATTAAGAGGGTATGGTTAAGGGCGACTGCGCATCCAAACCGCGCAGTTAGACCCTTGGTACCCGCCCGCGTCGCACGTGGTGTAGGTATCTTCTGGAAGACTCGCCGCTGCTCTATTGTGTTGTCGAGTGCCATTACAGTCATGAGACGGGATTGTTATATGGATGTCGACCAGTAATAAGCGGCAAATCGTAAGTGTTCTGAAGATTGAACTGCCCTTTCAGTTGTAGTGCCTTTTGTGGACTCTCAACCCGTTGACCACATCTGCTAGGTACATGTTTTAGCGAATGAAATTAGAAAAATGCTTCCCTCAAATAACAACTTCTCAAAATGCTTCAAACAATCCCTTAAGGCGGATTTGAGCACCACCAGCATTAGAACTTTAGTTTTTTTTTCTGCAATACAATATACTTAATGCCTATTTTTTATTTATAATTCCATACTTAGATGTTGTTATGTTCATGTCGTATAGTGGATATTACAAAATAATTACCGTACAAGAAAAACAATTACAAATTTTGTATAATAAAATATGAATACAAAAGTTGTAGTGGAATGGTTACGGAAAGTGCGAAATTATGCAGATGAAATGTGTTACACTTAAAACTTATTTCGCTTTGTAGTAATATGTGTACCTATTATGGAGCATATATCTAGGTAGTTTGTAATGCAAAAAAAAATTAATGGAAGTGTGCACTTAATTTATGCAAGAAAAACGGTATAGTTAGTGCAAAATCATTAAGACATCCATCTTTCCTATAGGTTTTCAATTAGTGGATGCGATTTTGCTGGTGTTTATGAGAAACGATGTAAAGTAAATGATATATTTATAGTTAAATCTTTAGCGCTAAGTGACAATTGCCTTATCCTTGAAATGCTTTAGGAACAAAGGATGACCGACAGCTAGACCCAGACAAAAGTACGCGGTGCAGTTCTCACTAGTGTTAAGTACCATCTCTTTAAATTCGAATCCTTAACAATAGGCCTTCGAAGTGGAGATAACCATCCAAATGAAGAAGAGAGAGATAAATAAACGATTGGTGATAAAAAGCGCCAATATGGGACTTTCTTCTGAATAAGTGAGCAAGATAATCAATAAAGAGAATGTTACTTCACGTCACCGATATCTTCACCTACATTTAACGACTTACTGTTGACTCAAACCCATTGAAACATTAGTAAGTAATGTAATATAAACCGTAACATATCCGTATATAAAGTACCTACGTTGTTTTAATATTTTTATGATAAAAAGCATTATCTTGTTATTTAAAAAAAAAACAAATTGTTATTTACATTTATTTGTTATTAACTTGTTACTAACAAATGTCTACATAACAAATTAAGAAAGCAATATGTAAGTAATTGACTACAAAATGACGATTCACTTTATTCAATCTAATGTTATTCTAGAGATTCAAAGTCTTGAATATGTAAGAACAGCAAAGAAAGTGGGAATTAAAGAAATCGAAAAGTGGATCGTAGGACTTACGAAGAAGCAGATTATGTAATTAACAAAATTAAATTACATATCATGTGATAGTTGGTACTAAAAAAAATAAAGCAACGGTGTCAGAGATTCTAACATCCCGTGATGTTTGGCCACTAAACATTTGCTTGACCCTTCGTAGGAATTTCCCAAACCTTAGTTTGGGTTGTGAATACATTGAGGTAAGTATGTTTATCATTCTGCGGTACATAAAGGACCTGTGTCTACTAGAACTAATATTTCAATTTTGGGTTCGTCGATCTGATTAAAAATATTGTTTTATGTATGTTTAGATGGTGTCTATATTAGCAACGAAGTCTTGAAAGTCAGTCAATAAACATTGTTAGCGTAGTTGTAACTACACATTTATGTGGCATAATTG
>DWLO01000703.1:0-18331 GCA_018245335.1 Dalla quadristriga | reverse complement strand
ACACTCATACAAGAGGCGACCACCTTAGTCCTCAAGGGTAGCAACGCATCTGTGACCAGCTTCGAACGGGACTATTATTAACACTGACTAATAGGGCTTACAGTCGCTAACAGTCCTTTCCCCATAGTCCTCACTACTAACAAATACTGACCAACTAACATTCCTGGACTAACACCTCCAGTTCCATTTACAGTCCTATTCGAGGTTTGTCACAGATGTCATGGGCGGCAGCGGATCTATCTTATCTATCTTATAACCATAAAAAAAATGTAACGAGTAATAGCATTTTACTTTTAATTTCATTTTCACTTAGTTGTACTTAGGTAGGTACTTAGATAGTTCCTTTTTTATTTTATTTATATTTAGTTTAGTTGAATCTGTTTGTTAAAGAAGCCACATTGTTCCTAATCATCGACATTGAATATGCTTTCAACAAATTTCACAGCGGTATGTATAACTATGTAATAAATATCTCAACTTAAAAATAAATAAACTGTCGTTTACAGTGACGCATGATGCATGCCTCAGGAACATGCGTCATCTATTTACACTGTAATAATTATGGTGTAGGTGACCTATAGAGGGCATTAGATGTTAATATTATTTTGAAAATTGATAACAGACACATTTTAATGGAAGTAAAAATAGTTTTAGTTTTGGCGCGCACGGTAAAAGAAAATTTTCCTTTACTTAGTTATTGGAGTTCTATCGTACCTTCTCAATAGCCACCTCATTAACTAAAACTGTACGAGTTTTCTTTAATTTCGAATATTTTTTAACTTGACTGTCTACTACTTCTATTAATCACCTGCTTCAGTACCAATTCTTATGGGAAGGTAGGGTAAGTTGTAAGATATAGTTACACATGCACGTGTGAAAATGTCAGTTGACAGCCCTGACGAATTTACTATTCAAGCAGAAGAACTAGTCCATAGACTATACAATCTCCACAGTAACACGAAGAGAATCGCATCTTTGTACGTTTTATACCAATATCTAATCTGTGATATTACATTTAAACAGCTTTCGCAGGGGAGACAGTGTTTTAAAAACAATTTTTTTTTCAATAATCATCGTTTCCAATCCGTCATCAGTTCAGGTAGTTACTCATAGCCCCGCGACTGTTGTCTATTGTAAATAATTGAGAAAGTTAATCAACTAAGGACGCGGGCATGAGGTTCCGCTGGTTACTAATCCAATTCAGTCGAAAATTATCTTACGAATTACTCATTTAATTACTACACTCAATATAACAATATATAACTGGAGTAGTATATAATATATATATTAATTCATTACAGTATGGAATAAGAAAAAACAAATACCTACTTACGTAAAAAAGGTAATTTGTAGTATATTTTTTAATCCCCTCTTCTGGGGACGATGGCGTCGCACGTCTTGTGCATTTGCCAATGTCAAATGGTAATAAGTATTTACAAATTATAAATGTCATCTAAAAATTGTACCCAGATCGCTTTTCGGTCAGTTTGTATAAGTAGGTAGTTCCAGAAAATAAGCTCCACAACCTTTTTCTGCAATACTAAGGAAAATTTATTATCTTATGGATAACAAACAATATGAAACAATTTAGTCCTGTTTAAATGGTTACAACCAATCACAAGCATACACTGACTTGAATAGCTCCACAAACTTATCTAAGGCCGTGACTAACAACTGACGGCCTGCATCGCTGTCGTTGACCAATGGATAGTCGTGAATGTCGTTGATAGATGGTTTATTCAAATATAAAAAGGTAAATGTACAATTTTTGCCACCGGGTCAAATAGCTTGGGGCCCTTTTAATTAATTATTTGTCAACTGTGTCACGTTGCGATGCGCAGAATTAGTTGATTTGTCTTTATTCCCATTAAGCCTCAGAACAATATTGATTTAGTTATTATTCTGAGCAAGGAGCGGACATAGCAGTGAGGAGGTATTTGTCTTCTGTTCCCCTATCTTCCTAGCCTCATCGGACCGGTATTTGAGAAAGTGATGAGACTGGACCGAGCCACAGATTAAACAATAGTTACTATGTGTCTTATTATCTATCTTATATAGCTCTACAGTCGCGATTGCTGTTTTTTTAGTATAAAAGATAAAAAACACGACTAAGTCCGTAATAAGCAAACTTAACTAGAACTGAATTAATTAATACAAAATGAAAATGTACTCCTTGTAGAAAATGTCGCGTCACCGCATAAATAAACCTTGCTAGATTGCGCTGAGCATGCATAAGTTAATCTTAAAGTAGGTCCTATTTTTAAAATAGTAGTGAGTCCAATTTAGTTTTACTATATACAGATACTCATTTAGCTCATAGTATAAAGCAATATGTAAGAGTTAATCAGAGTATGTTGTCCCTTCACTAACCATTTTAAGTACGAACGACTGAGGTATAAGTATACTTTAAAATAACTAAACTAGGTACGCAATTTAAGAAAACTAATATACCGTTTATTATACCTAATGGTTTGGTAACTTTATTTACTATTGCACTTTCTAGACGTAACATATTATGACATAGCAACTGAGTGTTACATTCGAAACGCGCATGGATTTCTGTGTGTCCTCTCTAGATGCATCCGCGACCTGGGGTCAATGCCCGCGGCCGTAACTTTCGCTATTCGCTCATTATTTCTTAGTCTTGGACAACCAAGACGACTTGTAAGGACAATACTCAACTTTAAGCCTGACAAGTAAGTAGGTAACTACGTTAATTTCTAAAATAAGTGGCTATATTTATCTAGACAAACACTGAAAAGACAAGAAAAATTGTATTATTTCCAAAACAAAGGATGTCTACCCTTCACTGTGATTTTACAGCGTAGCGTGTGCACTAAGATGTCGACATAAGCTTCGCAACTTAGTACGTACCTACTCGAGTTTTGTAGGTCAACACAAGTATAACTACAAGTGTCATCACATAATGAGGAGCATAGAACGCAAATTTGGAATCCACGACCTCGGTAAACGAGTTAGAACCTCGCAACAGGCACCACCACTCTTAAATTACGTTCTTGAGATACGAGTTTATCCCTATGACTATAGTGTACTTACCTGCATGAAAAGTATGTTTTATCATAACTTACCGTCTTAAACTAAACATAAATAATAATAATAATAGTTTATCTACAAAATGTATACAAAGCAAGTGATATGTTGCACTAATGAAAAGATTTCTATCTACCATATTTCAGATATTGTCGATATTGCAATACTTACAGAATTTATAGGCAATTGTTAGGTATATTTATTTTAAAATTAGTATTAACAACAACAACAATTAATTTGGATTTTATTACGCAGTCACCACTTGATCAGCTTGGATATTTGATACCCACTAATTAAGTAGTCAGAAAGTCCTAGGAAGAGCTCACTTTAGGTTTTAAGTAAAAATTAATATTCTGATGGAAGTTCCAAAGGGTAAACAAAAATGTAAAACATGTTTTTTTCCTAATGGAAAAAAATTTGGTATAATATAGGTAATACCATGTTATACGACCAGTCCAAGTATTATTATATGTAGAGATGAACAGAACAAGCTAAAGGTAAAAACACATTTTGTACTTAGGTTATTTACTCACATTTCAGAATTCTAAGCAAATTTCTATAATAGATGACCACGTAACTCTTCACAATACTATCTCCCAGGTGGTATGTTATCACTCACTAGTGTGAATCATATCAGTCAGTAACTATTGTTGTTATAGTGAAGCAATGCTACGGAATAACCTTCCGAGTCTTTCATAACAAGTCTTTTTCTAAGGAATCATTGAGAGGAGTATAAGAATCACAGGTTTGCGTAACATTTGTAAAGAGATTCAAGGTGAGCAGGTTGGCGGTGTGCCGTTGTGGTCGGACTTTAGAAGTCAGTGTACGCAACCAACATATCGCCAACACATCACCTCACGTACCTATGTTTGTACATAAGTATATGCACAGGTGAAACAAGACGTGACAGAGCCGGTGATTACATCACTTTATACGGAACACGATCAATTGTCATATTTGTGACATTACCTTATACAAACAGCAGATCATAATTATTATACTAATGGAAGAAGTACACAAAACAAAAATAATACACTTAAGGGTGAAAAAACTTTAAAACATAATAATACCTTTTAAAAAGAATAATATTAAAAATAGTTTCAGTTATTTCCATTTAACTTGATTTTAATTAGGTATCTATTATATACAATCGTGATCATACATTACCTACGTTAGTCGTAGGAACAGAGAAAGAATCTCTTTCCAATTATATTTTAATACCACCTTTAAATCTTGAAGGTCAATACTCTCAAATACTCGTAAACTTTATCACTAATGATTGGAAAGTTTTTGCGTTACCACCGAGATTAGGGAGAGTAGTATTATTATTGATTACTTCTCTCTCTCTTAATCTAAAACTGATCTTATAACCCTTTCCTTAACGTCGCAGAAGTCGGGTGATTAATCAAAATTATTGCATTTAAAGTTGGCCTCAAACTGTGTATTTTATACATACCTACAATGAAACTCAAGAAAACTAAAAAGGACCAACCATAAAAATTTACCTGCAGAAAAATATAAAATCCAGTTGGTTGGGGCATGACATCAATGGATTGATTCAAGGTGTGAAAAGTATTAGTGATGTCTATATGTGATTAAAAGTTAAAATTTAATCGTTGCGATATTTAAACTGAAATGAAATTTTATAAGAAGTATCTTTGAGTATCGTCAATCATAGATTATTTTCTCACGAGTAAGGTATCAATACCACCTATTGAACCTATTAGGCGGCTTTTGAATAGGTACACCAACATTAAAATGCTATGATTATTCAGAACACGGACTACAATCGTGAACAAAATAAATCTATGAACAGTTCGGCACTACTCTTCTCTGTTCATAATAAACATTCCTAAATAAAGACGCAAAAGGATCTCGATTGTGTTTACAAATAAAATTTATTATATTATTAGTCATCACAGTAAATGTTGCTTTGTTCTAAATAAGTTTTTTGGAAGTAGTAACTAAATAAAATACGAATATGATTAAAAAATCTGAATATGTAAATACTTGTTGAATCTGTGTGCGAAGATTATTCGACCTTTTTATGCAATGCTTTTTATACTTATTATGCTTACCTATGAATACATCACAAGATTACTTGACGAAAGTTGGTGGAGTGGAGAGTAATAATGATATATTGCTACTAATTAATTCAAAAGTTTGAAATCAAGTGCGAAGGTAGCAGACATTAAAATTCGATCCCAGACGTATTTCGTATCATCAGGATTTCTCGTTATTCTGAATAAAATATTATGAGCAAAGTTGGTATAGCACAAGTTAGTTTATAATCAGGTATTTGAGATTTGTTTTGGTACGAAATTAACACTTTAACTCGAGTAGTTATTAGTTTCACAAATACCATAAATAACACATGACAACATGATGGATAAACAGGACAATCAGATCTCTTGTTTGGCATGGACGAACAAAGTTAATGCGTTTTCTCACAATATTAAAACCATCAAGATCCTATCTTACTGAGCTTTCCCACACGATATTATCGTGACATTTACAATTCTGCAGAAAGGTGTCCACAACAGAATGTACACTACTACATTACCGTTACATAAAGACCTTTTCTTTAAATATTGGCTATTCAGCATACTTTATTATATCGGATAATGTGAACCGACATAGGGACATAGGGATAATGTCCCTATGTCGTATATTTTGATGTTTTCATACAGTTTACCATTTATATTGATATTTCCCGTACACCAATTTTATAACATATCAAACTGCATACCAACATAATATTACCAGTAAATTATAAGAGATACAACTTTGCTCATAAAAGCTACTAGTATTCGTATTTTTACATTAGTTCCATAAGTTGAAAAACGAAGCTTTAAATATAATGCGCTTTGTTAACAATTTTTGGGTGTCTTAGTGACCGCCAAAATGAAAGCGAACAGCAATTCAGAATTAAGTTTACGTTTACAAGTCCTAGAAATGGTTACAACCCATAACAAAACCAACCATTGGCTCTCTGCACTGTAGGTCTCCCACCACCACTGCGGTGGCCTGGAACGTAATCCATCACGCATTCTAGTGCGGTTTGGTGGAATAGGTAAATGATTATCCCAAGTCTTGGAAATATTTACGCCACCCGAAATCCACCGACAGGGCTTAACAACTGATATCTAAAAATAAAAACCGGTCTGATTGCTTAATGAAAGCGTTTAAGAGTTCTCTGAATGAATGAATGAAAGAAGACTTCTCTGAATGTCTTGTCAAATTATATCTCTTTTTTTCTCTCTATAACGTATTATTTTTTCTTCTAGAGTCCTGGGGTTCTTTGTGTATAATATTTGGGTTAAGTTATGTATTCCATGCTTGAACATTGCGTACATAACCAGTCAATTTTTCATGTACACCATTACCCATCCCTCTTCCATATGAGTTCTTCATGCTAAAACACCTTAAGGTTGTCTGGAGAGATCGCTCTTAGCGATAAGACCGCCTTTTGTATACATGTGATTGGTGTACAATAAAGTGATTTGTATTGTATTGTATTTTAAGAAATGTAGCTAGTAGCTATTACCCGTCCATGTCTCATCTAAGACCTAGAATACTTCCAATTACTACTTACAGCCAGCAGAGCGTCGTTTCCATAAGCCCTGCCCTCCAACGCCAGCTCCTTGTCGAGCATGGCGTCGAGCTGCTCGAGCTGGTGGCACGAGGCGCGCGCCGCCACCCAGCTGGACGCCAGGATGAAGGCTCCGAGGATGAAGGAGGCCGCCACCACCGTCAGCGCTGCTATCCGCGCGATCTGTACTGACGACGACACCCTCTGACGATATGCCTGCACAAACGATATAATATTAAACATAATCATAAAACACTTTCATGCTACGATTCTGTGTTGTGGGCGGCGTAAACACAAAGAAACATCAACAAGACCCGAGGATATTAATGTCAGGCAACAGCACGTCAGTCAGATCAGAACGGGATCGTCAATATTGATAAACAAGTAAAAAAACACCTTTCGAATCGTTATGGTACTTCGAATAAAGTAGTAGTGATACGGCAGGTACAAAAACAATTAAACTGTAGATGATACGGTTACTACAACCGCTTAGCAGCCCACTGAGGTCTATAGCGTACTCCACTCTGCTGTAGTCTTTGAAGTACTTATTAAAGTAAAATTATAAAAACAAGTAAAACTCTTTTTTATATTAAGGACATACGACATGGCGCGTTGGTCAGTGACCCTGTCAGACGAGCCGTGGGTCCCGGGTTCGATCCCCGGCCGGGACAGACATTTATTTGGCAGATAAATGTTTGTACTTGGGTCTTGGGCTTTCAATTGTGTTGTGTTTACTGTGTGTCCGCCACTCGCAATACAGGAAATCCTAGTGCGGGGGTGTGAGTGTGTAAGAATTTATTTATTAATTTATACACAATGTACAGTATAAGCTTCACCATCATTTTAAAAACACAGTTGACGATTCTAAATCTATACAATTTAATAAGGTAATTAATAAGGTATGCAAATCACTAGTTACATTATTGCGTGCATCTACAATTTCCTAGTCCGCTGTAAATATACTTCTACTATTAACCTTGAAAATACTCGTAAATACATCTTACATACAGGCTATTTAGCACATATACTCGTACATAACCATAACTATATCGCAGTGTATTGCTATGCTAATATCTAGTTTAAACTTTGCATGCCTTCCCAATACAAGAACATGCTTTCCTTTTTTGCATGCAAACGCGGTAATTGACTAAAACTATGTTAGTAAGTCAATTACTTAACAACGATAAGTTGAAAATATCTTCAGTTACTAAACTACCGGCGTACATGTAACATGAATCTACAAAGTTAATATTAATATAAAATTACAAAAAATATAATACAATTTGATGTGAATCTATTGCCCTCGAAAGCTTTAAAAACACGTAAAATTCAATTTATACAATACCCCTGGTGTTACACCGAATTATTAGCATTTAAATTGCAAATAGTTTAAATTCATAGTTTTTTTTCCGTGTCACCACGACACCAAGAGTCAAGGCCATTGGCATCTATCTGCAGGATTATCATCCAATTTTGGGACGAATGTTTGGTCCCCTGTATATCATCAAAGTTTTGTAAGATTCAAATAAAGAACAATAAACATACGTGGGGTTACGTATACCCCACAGCACGGATGTTGAGCGATTACATAAAGAGAGCCGGAGGCGGCAGGGGCCGGGGGCTTACTCGTACCTACTATAGTGAAAGTTTAACGATTGCATTCGAAATTCAACATCATCCGCGTCAAAGATGTCAATTTCAATCTGTACAATTTGTTTTGCTAACGCCGGCAATCTTGCCTGACCCGGCCCGTATCTAACTGCAATTTTCACAACGTTTAAATCTCCGTATCGCTTCCGGCGTTACTAAAGTGTGATCTAATGACTAGAATGACGGAAATAGACATTATACAATTCGGTAGAAATAAAACTTGTTGTGTTCAGTTTAAATAGCTAATTTAACGAGCTAACGAACAAATTTAATTTAAAAAACGCAGTCACGTATTGCAGCCTCGAACAGGACCATATTCCTATTGGAAGTTGGTAACTGAGACGAATCTGTTAGGACTTATATAGGTAAAAATGTTCTGTATTTCGAAATTCCACGCGGGCAATATCGCGACCTCTGCCTAGTCTTATCAATATAATAAATGTGGAAAATTAGTTCGTTTGTTTGATATACCTTCAAGGCAACAACCCATTTTTAAAGAATTTGGTAGAGAGATAGTTGGATCCACGGAGAAGGTCATATGATACTTTTAAATACGAATATTTGTACATATCGAGAGGAAATGGCAACATCATAAATTTTGCGCGGACGGAGTCACGGGGAACAGCTAGTATTATAATAAATATACCAAATCCTTTAGAAAAAGTAAGATCAGTCATACCAAGCACAAACTTAAAAAACGCTTTCTAAATACAAAATTGGTTTTCAAGACCAAATTTAGAAGCCTGTACCAGAAGCGCAACATTCAGTCCAAGGGAGTATTGTTTAGTGAATAGCGTTCTCGTATGTCACAGTCTGTACACGGAGGCTCAGTGAGTCATCAGAAAGCGTACATTCTACAGAAGACTAAACTTTCTATGCATTATAATATTAGTAGGCTATTGGTAAAACTTAGGTCCTTCACTATAACCATTGTTTAAAACTGTAAACTATTGCGATCTAAGAATATACTTTACGCATGCTATATTCAACTAAAATAACCTTTAAGCTGTGATTTTGTGGTTGATGCTAATTGCTCTACCACCTAAACGCAATTTCAGTATTTTACCAATCACATCAATAAAAATTGGAACAGTTGGAACAACCTTTCCTTTTCACAAAACTGTAGTTTATAGTTAGGTACCAGCAAAGTTAATACCAGCGATACGCCGAAAGTGGTCGATTTGAATATATTTTGTATATTCTGTCCTGGTGTACAATAAAGTGCGTTTGTATTGTATTGTATTTTGAAACTGATCTGTCCAGTAAATTGAAGTTTAGTTCGTTATTGCAGGTCAATTTAGACAAAAATAAAGTAAGTAGGTACATAATTACAGAGTAGGTAAGTACGTAAGACCTTTACTGAATGGTCTAAAGTGCATTCCTAAGTTTTTTTTAATATTGTCTTTGATTATTAGTCAAAGAACCTTGTCTTTAAAATAAGTAGAACCTGAATATGGTTCGCCAGGGGCGGTACGACCGCCCGCCAACTTCTGCCGTGGAATAATTGTGTTTCGGCTGGATAGGTGTGGATGCCGGTTACACTCATACAAAAAGCGACCAATTCAGTCCTCAGGGTTAGCGACGCATCTGTGACCAGCTTCGAATAGGACAAATACTAGCGATTACTAACTGGGATTAGTAACGTTTACTAACAGGACTAATTTACACTAACAGTCCCAGTTCCCAAAGTCCAATTACTAACGAATACTAAACAACTATTCTTCCTATTTACACCTAATACGAATATGACTAACTAACTAGCAGTCCCTCGCACATTCGGGATTTGTCACAGATGTCTATCCATGGACGGCAGTGGTTGGTGGAACTGCATGCCCGTTTGCCATTCTTAAGAAATAAAATAAAAGACAATTGTAATTAAAATAATAGATCGCTCATTTAACATCAAAACAACGTGCAAAGTGCACTGCAAACTATTCAATTACAGATTTTTACATTGTTATTAAGAGATACCGATTTAGATACATTTGATGCCAAAGACATCGATCCTCACTTAAAAATGAAGCGGACAGATCACGGATCAATCACGGAGGACTATGGAGTTTTAAAATGACAAATGAGATGGATATAGTGAGCGCGTGCTCGAAAATAATCAACATAAGCGCCATTTTATTATTTTTATTTTTTCACTAAACTATTTGATGGATTAAGAAAATTATTTTGGATTTTTTAGTACTGATTTGTTACTATGTTTTAAAAATTATTCCGTTTATAAATTCGTAAAAATATAGTAGTGGCACAGAAAATAGATAATAATTAGAGTCTACTTGAAAATATTTTTGTCTCGGGAAAACTTCAAGCAATCGTGTTTTCTATTTTGAATTACTTAGATCATATAGTCATGAAACATATGTTCACAAATTAGGTTCATAATCTTATAAATGAAAGAAAATTAATGGAATTGAAACACAGTAAAAACCGTAATTATGTATTATGTATTGCCTTAAGCATAAATGGAAGGTTTTATAGACTTATGTTAAGCTTTACAGAAAAAATATATCTGGTATTTGAGTGATAATTAGAAACAAAAATGACAAAATCATCCGTTGCTATAATTTTCCAGTGCCGCTTAGAGAACAAGGATGTGACGCAAGCGCTATTGTGCCCACTTGGTCAACTGTCCAGCGACGATTTCACTCCACCGCAGTGCTTATTTTTTGTTTACTGATAAGTAGTAGGTACGTATAAAAACTTGTAACATGATTTTTTTTACCGCTTGGGTATCAGTTTCATTTAGCGCACGTAATTATGTAACCTTGTATGAAAATACATTTTTAACTATGCAGACGTTTATATAGTTGTTACTATGTTGTAAATCATATATTATCTATCTTAGTATTGATGGCAAAGGCCTGGAGCGCACTCCACTGCGGCTTGGTGTGCTATTATCGGAGTTTGTAGGCCGCCCGAAGGCCTCTAACAAGAGCCGCTCGAATGCCTCTGTACAAGGACTTATTACGACATAAATACCCTCGATACAGAACCAAATCCGCTGGTTGCATAAGAGAATATCGTGATTAAATTTCCAGTAAATCGATACAAAATTAAGAATATATTGATAAGAAAACTCCTGCCCTTACTATACCTTGCCTTACACTTATACCAGAGGCGACTACTTCAGTTCTCAGGGGTAGCAACGCATCTGTGACCAGCTTCAATTAGGACAATTACTATTGATTACATATATTAATTAACAGCATTAACTTACACTAACGGTCCTATCTCCTAGTCCCACAGTCCTGCTTCTAACGAATAGTCATATACTAACAGGAACAGTCTTATTCGAAATTTGTCACGGATGTCCATGGGCGGCATTGGTTGGTGGGAAGTGGGACTGCATGGTTGTTTGCTATTTACATTACATAAAACAAAAAATTATGTCTACTTACATACTCACATTTACTATGTATATGATTTTGTGTACTATTATACAAGCTAATACCCGCGACCTCGTTAACGTAAAAAAATGATGTTTTCATTGCCTCGAGTTCTGTATGTTATCAAAAAATATCCTATAACCATCTCCATGTCTGAACCTACCTCTCTACCAAATTCTATGAAGATGGAGTGTGTGGTTTAGCCGTGTAGGCAAACAAACCAACTGTCGCATTTATATTACGAGCTTATGACATTTAGTCAGATAACTTCTGTGTGTTGATAAAAAGTAAGAAATTAATGCTACGAATTCGGCAACGCACTTGACATCTCCTTGGATTGAACGAGTGCATATGCAACGGTAATGCCTTTTGATGGAATATAAAAATGTCTAATAATATCTGAACAATATTTTATTTAATACATACCTACCTACATGCACCCACATGACACATTACTCACAAGTATCAAATCATGCAAATCATATTTACCTACACTACAGTAAATATTTAGATGTCAGACGTTATCCCTGACGCAAACACAATGGAATTGTTATTCAAGTAACTTTTGTGTTCAAGGAAATAATTAATAAGGACTGATTCACTTTTAGATAAATTAATCGGTCAAGGCACGTGCCCCTGCTGAGGATTCCCTACAATATAATAATTGCGTGCAACCGGTGCAACAGCTTGAGAGATGGAGCGATATACCTACGAGTAGATTGTTTTCATATTTTCTTCAGAAATTGTAAACATATATGCAGTATACGTTATGCAGTACCTAACATGACAGTTGTATTTCTTGTAAACTTCATAAGAAAATCGTATTCGTAAATTAACTTCTAATTTAAATAAAATTATAAAATATATTTTTTTAAATTAATAATTTTATAATTGCATAATAGCAATATAACTTATAAATTTATATAAAAGCACTATATTTTACTCCTAAAATCGGTCATAATTTCGGGAATATTTGTTAGAATATGAAGAAAATAAGAGGTAAAAGCTAAATCTTTACAACTAAGAATGATAGCAAGTTGGCATAAGAGGTGTCCAGTGCAACAGAGGTGCACCTCAGTTGGTGATAAGTGCGGCACGTGATTTGTACATCTTTGCGAATAAAGATCTAAAACACATGTACATCTCGTATTACATTATTTATCACGTAGCATGTATCTATGAAGAGTGAATGGTCACTTCATCAATGATTTTTACAATTTTAGCACTCCTTAAAATTATTTGCTCGTATGTTTTCAAACAATGTAATCCTAAATAATATGGATAGCTATGGACTATTCATGCATTATTTTCAGAGCAATAAGTAATTGGTTAGATGGGATGCTGGCAAACGGTATAACTCGTGAGTTCTCAAATGGCATCCGTCAGTTTACGAACGCTGTCAAAACTGTAAAATGCTGAAGGAAAATTGTATAATGCCGAAGTCGAATTATAAATACATTTGATAACAAGGACAGTAAAATTTATTGTAACATTGTAAGCAATCGTCCTTAGTTAGTTATCAATAAATCAAAAACATCGTTTACCTTAATTATTCAATTATTCATACTTATTTAATTTAATACCTACTAAATGAAGCTATTGAAGGAAGCATACGCGTCTGTCAGCATGAGAAGGGTTACAGCCATAATCTGCCAAGAAAGCCTATTGTAAATTGACAGGCAACTTCTAGTATATCCTCCTCTATTACTGTACCGTATAAAGTAGCGTGATAAACAGTAATTATACCTGCATAACATTTATGATAATGATGGTTAGGGACAATGGAACAATGAAATTCCCACATTTATGGGCACATAATCTAAGGGTGTGATTTCATAGAGCTGCAACGGAAGCCCGACTTTACCTCCAAAGAGACTAGTTGGGCAACAATTTGTATGTAAATTCTTATAGCAATAATTCGTTTGTTAATGATAAAGTTAATAGACACATTATTAGAAATGCAAAAATGAAGAGAGGAAAATTGAAAAAATCATTATTTCTCCCAGTCGACAGAGTCCCTCTTCTTTTGTTGTCCTTACACTAATCTAACGAACCTATCCTAATAAACAAACAAAGTTGTTGACACCTATGTTGTTAAAGTAATCAAAGGTTGACAGATATTATGTAGTCGCATTCCCAAACCTATCTGTTTCTCGCAATTAGGTACACAATATTATTACTATCCTACTATCTTACTAATATTGTAACTGCGATTTTTTTAACTTGTTTATTTGATAGGCCTTCACGGCTAAACCATTCCGCCGATCTTTAAAGAATTTGGTAGAGTGGTAGTTCTGTGACGAAGATAGTCATAGAATACTTTAAATCCCGAATAAATATAGAGATCCCGAGGGTATGAAACATCATAAATTAAACGCGGACGAAGTCGCGGACGAAGTAAGTGCGAAAGTTTGTAAGAATGTTTGGATGTTTGTAACACAATCACGCATAAACTACTGAACGGATTGTTATAAAAATTTGGTGTGGAGATGGCTAGAACGCTGGAAAGTATGTATGAGAAAATGAATTTTTCGCAGGTAGAGAGCGCTCAAAGTATAGTTATGAATTATTTGGTATTGCTATTTGCTCCTCAATTCTTGCTAAACTAAACTGAAAACACTATGTCAACTTTTACAAACTAGGTATAAAATTATTACAAATACATAATTTATTAACTTGTAGGTAAGTTTTACTTATTTATCTCTCAACAGTTTCAATTTCTATTTGCTTTGGTTATTATTTGGCGCTGGTTCTAAAGTTTACAGAACACCATGTAACAACGCAGTAATACCTACAGTGGTTCTCGGAAAAGAACGTAAGTATCTATTTATCTCCGCAAAGATTGTCGTGAGACCATTTTCGCGTTACGAGACATTTGACAATGTAATATTTCTCACGAACAGGATATAGGTAAATCAACGAAGTATTGACTACAAGGATAAAACAAAACTAGTAGGTAGATATATCTAAGTAGTATAGTGATGTCCATCTGGGATGTTTCGAGATTTGTTTAAATGTTTGTGCGTATGATGAAAACGTAGTAAAAAATAATCAGTACTTTTTACAGTTTTCAACATTTGTTTTATTATAATATTACTGTTTAACTGATTGGCTATTTTAGTAAAGTACGAAACTTTAAAATAACTTTCATAACAAACCCTAAGTTTATAAACAGGCTGCGACGCTCGCGCTGCGCGGCCGGCGCGGCGGCCCCGCGACCGCTGTAGCCTGAGAGAAAGGCGCTTTCCACTAGTAATAGATATTACTTCGATAAACAGTCAATCATTTAAAGTACACTTTATATCCAAGAGCAATTGAAAAAAAAAACAAACTCAAATTAGAAATACATCCCAATTATAATAAATACGAACTATTGAACGTTCTGATTTTAATTAAAAAATACGGTAAGTACTACAGCAGCTAGTAGCTTTTACGTTGAAAGCTAGTGGATTTTTTTTGCCATTGTACTAGTTTGGGAGACAAGAATATCCGTCTATGAATATTATCGACAGAAGTAACGGGTATCTTACCGGGGGAGCTTCTGACGCGCTGTACACTTCAGACGGCGTGTATTCCGGTTTCATAGTGATTGTAGCCATGGAATCCGGCTGGTGCTCCTTCTCCATCACGAGACAATATTCTTCACTGAAAGTTGAAAGCTTGTTGGCGCGCGCGGGGTCTGGCGTTCTAAACAAGAGTGCGCAAGTGAGCGGCGCCGCTGACTGCTCTCGGCGTAGGCGTTCGGTGGTGGGGCCTGCGCGGCCGCATCCAGATGGTGATTGTATTGTTGTGTGACGGATGCTTCGCTCACTGCGATATAGACACCTATTTAGTATTCTTTGTCGTAGAACCTCGATTTGCTCATCGTTGACGTCTAACTAATGACGAGTCTATTATCACATCAATTCAACAATTGTTTATAGCTAACCCTACAGATCAGAATAAAGAAATGTACGTGTCCTTCTTAAAATTGATGCAGCATAGAGCCGGGATTGCACTGACCACTTTATGTAACCCATCTACAACTATCTTACAGGCAACCTTAAACGACGACAGTCATCCACAGTCTTATACAAACAAAGTATCAGATTCGGATGTTACTATTCCTACCAGAAGTCTATGATAGTCCCCTGTCTTATAAGTAAGCCAGCAACCACATCTTTGTTTCTGAGTTCCGACATCCGACCGAGAGGCAAAAATTGCGTCATAGCAAGTAGGTACTGTATGCATTAGTACTCCTGTATTGTAATTTTAGCTATAATGTTTAGTGATCATTACAGTTCTTCGTCTGTGTTGTGAATTATGTAGATCACAAAAAACGCCTACTGCTTCATATGCTCCTTCCCATGCTTTAAAAATGTCTCGTCATAACGTCGATCGCCCTTTTGTGAAACGATAATCTATACTAATATTATAAAGAGGAAAGATTTTTTTGTTTGTTTGTAACGAATAGGCTAAGAAACTACTGGATTGTTTATAATGCAAGAATACCCAGTCTAAGACGCTTTCCAAAAAATGTACACTGTGGCTTTCGTTTACTTTCATGTGAGGGTAAGAAAAATCGGGTGAATTGATTCAAGTAAAAATACACACTGGCATGCTAGCTGGAACTTGGCCTGGCGCACTGCCTTTATTTTCCTGACAGTATTTTTCTATAATAAGCACTCAAAACAGGCAAAATTGATATTTGGTCTATCTTTAATTTTTTGAGAGTCTAGAACGGGGCTCATTTTTCACGGCTAAGTTTTTGTTACGAATGACAATACTTACTAACTCACTTATATATGAGGGGCGGCTGAAAAGTTTTGAACCTACGTACTATGTGTCACTAATTCCTAACGCGAATTTCGAATTTCGAATATCCTCTGTGGTATATATACCAAGTTTCATGTCATAAGGTATCTATTAGTTATTGTACTCTAAGCATCACCATGTCTGATTGAGCGCTGAATGATATGGAATTGGAGTACCCTTATGTCATCAAATTCCTCACAAAGAAGAACTAAACGCCGACAGAAATATTTTAAAAAAAATCTGCGGTTTATGGGGAGTCTGGATTTTCATTAGTTATCATAAAACGTTGAGCTCAGGCTTGGAAGGAACTCGCTGGAAACACTGCCGTTACCGAAGAAAATATTTAAAAGTAAAATACTTGTTCTAGAAGATCGACGAAATAATTTTAGGCAGATAGCTGAAGCCATAGGCAATAGCAAGGAAGGAATCGGCGACATTTTGCATACTCACGTGCATGAAAAAAGTGTGCGCGCGGTGGGTGCCGTAAATGCTTATGCCGCTGGACACGAGCGCAGCATCGAGTCCCAACTTCGCAGGAGTTTTTGGACATAGCTGTAGCTATAGCCCTGACGATGTTTATCCTTCTATTGTCACTGTTGACGTAACATAAATCCGACAGTATGATCCAAACAGAAGTCGATGCAGTGGATAGAAAAGGGAGAAAAGCCGCTACGGAATTCCGAAGTGAAAAATGGGCATCCAAGCTCTAGGCCACTATTTTTTGGGAAAGAATGTTGCCTATCGATTACTTTCCTAAAAATACTACAATGAACGGGTACAATGACACTGCATTGCTGGCCAAAGTGCGTCAAGTGGTTTAACTGAATACAATGAGAAGTTCCAGAAAGTCCTGATTTTATATGTTGTCCTAACCTAATTTCATCAAAAACCAGCACACCGTCTCCTCTCACAACGAAAATTGTCAACGAAATATCCAGTGCAGATTGCCGTACTTCACGTCGACATCTTTGAAACCTTATGGAGAACCGTCAAGAATGTAGGTTGCCTAGTTTTCCTTTACCGTTAAAGCAGGTGATTTTAAATTGCTTAAAACGCACATAACTTAGAAATATATCATAGGATTCTATCACAGATCTACTGAATACAAGGGCGAAGTAAATTTACAAATTGGTTATTACCGCTTCATTTGGATACCTTAATTGTAGAGTTTATGATGTCCACGTGCGGAGGTGGACATAATAGATCTATACGGCTATACGGTAAGTGTACCCTCTACAATCCCTGATAACTTCATTAAAATCCGTGTAGCGGTTTCAGAGCCTACTCGCGACAAAAAAACGCAGATAAACAGGCAAAAATTCTAAAAACGTTTGTGTTTAGGTGTCATTATTCATATTCCAGTTAATTATTGACCTTAATATAATATCAAAGGCAGACACTAATTTTATTGGTTAGACAAATATATGAAAGTATTTCAAAAATATTGCTAGCTTTCAGACTAAAACAAGCCACAAACCTAGATATTTAGGCCAATATTTTTAAAATGGCGTTAATTTTATTAGTCCTCATTCATCTTCTGGATGAGCGAATCTAGATTTCGTTGCATTTTTTTTATTTTACTGATCAATACCTATCGTTTTCATAGTCAACGATGTTTACAACTTCCCTTGTGTACAAGTTCATAGGTCAACATGTCGCAACAGATATAATTTATTCGCTTCGAGCCCCTCCACGCTCGACCGCTGGAGGGCAGGCCGCTCCTGCGGGAGCTCGTAGAGTCGGTCGAGTCCCCTGACCACCTCGAGGATAATTGACTGCGCCGCTAAGTAAGGTTCGCATCGACACGCATACATCCTCACCCTCACGGGGGGGGGGGGGGGGAACAAAA
>DWLO01000702.1:0-18333 GCA_018245335.1 Dalla quadristriga | reverse complement strand
GTTTGCACATGACTTCTCCATTCTGTTCGCTCTGCAGCGAGTGACTCCCAAGATGAAGGTTCAATGTTGCATCTTTTCATGTGCCGCTTCTGAACATCCTTAAAGCGTAAGAACTGGCCACCACGTTTCCGTTTACCATGTTCAAGTTCAGAAAAGAATATGAGTTTGGCCTTCCTCTCGTCTGGCATTCGAGATAAGTGCCCACACCAACGCAATTGACGCCTCATCAGGTATGCCTCTATTCCGCAGACATGAGCTCGCTGTAACACTGTCGTATTACGGACTCTATCCGACCATTTTATGTTCATGATGTCGCGGAGGCATTTCAGATGGAACCTGTCTAACTGACGTATGTGTCTCCTGTATACGCACCAAGTCTCTGAGCAATAAAGGATGTTGGGCAGGACGATCGCCATGTACACTTTAATCTTTGTGGACAGTTTAATATATATCGTTATATATTTAATAGTTTATTCTGATATCTTTATAGATAAACGTTAGCAGACGTTATCGTCAGCTCAGATGAAGCGCGTTTGAAGCCACGTCGTATTTCGAGTTCTGCTTTTATTTGTTATAAGGAGAGTACATTTTTAATTTTAAACAGTATAAAGTCTAAATTCTGTAACTAAATAAGTTTTTGAGATATTGATATATAACGATTAGATAGGATAAGTTAGATATACGTTCTAGAATCCCTGAATATTACATCAATATCCGTTCAGCGGTTTCAGAGCCTTATCGCAACAAAAAAACGCAGCCAGACAGACACAATTTTTAAAAACGTTTGATTATGTTAAGGTGTCATATAAATATCAATTAATGATCAACCATTTAATTATTGACTTTAATTTGAATATCACAGACAGATTTTGAAAGTTTAAGTTTATTTATTGGTAAAGTAGGTAGGTACTAGCAGTACCCCGCAACTTGACGCGCATTGAAATTGTTTTTTCTATATATGCTTAAATACACTTCACCCCCTTAGGGATACAATTTCCAGAAATGGTTACATACACGACACGAATATCTACGTAATAAAGCTTGTAATAAAAGGTTATCAACATCGGCTCACGGGTCTCTTGTCAGAATGAGAAGGGTTAGGCCATAGTTCACCACGCCGCCGCGCCGCCAAGTGCGGATTACCAGACTTCAGATGCCTTGAGAACATTATGGAGCACTCTAAGTCATACAGATTTCCTCACCATGTTTAGTTTATCTTTAAAAGCAGGTGATATTTCATTGCTTATTTAATTGTCAAAGACGGGAAGTATCCTGTAATTAGAACCCCGGACCTCACGATGTCTTTACCTTGCTATCACTGCTTCAACGTTATAAAAGGTTAATATAACAACTAAATTGTTATCCTGAAGAATACCTACGCAGACCTCTGCGAGACAAGTTATATAACTTAGTGTTGAGTCTGCACAACTACGGGTATTTTTAAGCCACTTATGTTTCACGGTGTTCGTAATATTTTATGTCACGATATAGTTTGTTATATTTGATGTGTTTTTTGTGTGTGTCTTTGAGCAATCAATTTATTATTATTATCTACTGGCACAATGTCCAGTCTCTAGCTTCAGCGGTTTGAGCTCGGTATTAATGAATCAGACAGCTGCCGTCAGAGCGTCGACGGTCGACGGCAGCCGCCGAACAGTGTCAACGGCAAATTGCCGTCAGTGTGTAAGAACCCTAAAACTTAATGATGTTAGAAATAATGAAATAGTAGCATTTTATTTTGTAATAATTAAATCCGACAAACTCGTAAAATTGTATGTTTTACGCAGCCAGAGTAATGGGTGAAGTTTCATTGCGAGCTTTTATCTAATTTATTTTTACTGTTATATGAGGCAGTTTATGTTCCATTTTACACCCCTTGCAGTAGCTTACTATCAAGGGGTGCTGAATATGGCTTATGCTTTGTTTCTACTGCCAAGAACTTTGTACGAAATTGTAAGATTCTCAGATTAATCCGAGGATCTTGTGTATAGTGTATAAGATTTATTTTCAACTGAAAACCTGTCCACTCAATTCAACTCGGTACAAGATAAACTATTACTCACTCAACTAATCAAACTAATACTCCTATCCTTATTTATTAGTCTCTGTCTTAATGTTGCGTTCCGAACACACTCCATCAAAACATGTTGCACATCTTCCACTACAGCACACTAGCAAGAAAGCTTCTGCATGGCTGAAATGTACAATGCTATCTCACACAAATCATGCGTCAAGTGAAATGCACGATTTTTTAAACGGAGACGTTAAATTTTGTAAAAGACTTTCTTATTCTTTAATAGAGACGAGGTCTATTATGAGAGAATTACTGAAGATAAAATAATCATAATAATACACTTTATTGTACACCATCAATACACGATACGAAACAAAAAAATACGATAGGTATACAAAACGCAGTCATATCGCTAAGAAGCGATTTATTCCAGACAACCTTCGGGTATGGATTAAAGTAATCAGCTGAAGATGGCGGTGGCGCAGTGTACTCTATATGCTCTGTTATAGATAAATATTATATTTATTGATTTATTATTTATTTTACTCTTTATTGTACACCATAAAGAAAAAAATACAATGGATAACACAAAAAATATAATTATATATGTTTTATTAATTTCAATTCAAACTCCGAGCAATCCGAATTCATTTCAATGTAGTTTCTGGCAAAAAAAAATCCTTGAGTGTATTTATAGATCAAATAATAATAATAACCACACATTTTGTCCACCGACAGTCAAAAATTGCCTACAAAACCACTGTTACGCGGCGGAAACAGGTGAAGTGGTGGTAGTGCCCGAGGGAACCGCATAAGGATCGCATGAAGGAACCGGAGTTACAGTTTGATCTGCTTTGTCAATGTTGTACTGCTTTGCTTTACTTTGATAAACGCAAGTTTTAAATTACGCTAAAATGTGATCTTCATTTAGACGGAGTATTAACGCTCGTGTCTATGTATTTTAACGTTACAACAATGCCAATGTATCCCTTTGTGTTATCGAGACTAGATAGACTACTTTTGATAAAATATGAACAATCCTTGAGGTATAATCCCCGAGCGCTATGGAAGTTGTCCCTGCACTAGTCCATACAAGTACCCAAAACCTGGTTGACAAAAAATTTAAAAAACATTTCAATCCCATTATATATTTCCAAGTGAGATAAATCGGACTGTGGAACGTACTAACGTTAAACCTTCGGTTAACTACGATTGTTTAAAGCTATTTAATTTTTAAAATTGAAAATTCCGAGGCTCTGCTCTCCTCCATTTCTAGCTGGGAAAACTATATTGCGTTTTTTATTAAAAATACGGAGTGTTCCAACGAGGAGTAAACTGCCACTAAAAGGTTATGGTTACTGCGGTGACATTTGCACGGATACCTAACTTATAAAATTGGTGATTCTCCAAGCTACGACCGACCTTCTACAATAACTGATAAATTATATGTAATTATTATACACGGAGATCTTATTGTTAGACCTTTTCCAGTTTAACGATAATGGTTTTGGGTGATCTTTGTATCCATTCAGTACTTAATAATATTACTAATCTAATATTACTAATAATATACTTAATAACTTAATAGCAGATATTTACCCAACTACAACTTATATATTTTATCTAAGTATGTAAGTGTGTTTTAGATTACTTTTTAAAGGTTTTTCTAATTCGTTAATTGGTTTCTAACTGAATAATCATAACTTACATAACTCTCAAAGCTTACCGATCTTAAAATGTTCCGAATTCAAATACGATATAACTTTAAATGCACGTGTTCAACACGAGTTTTACACACATACCATTGAAACAGGTACACATGTTTGTCTCGATTTCAAATAAAAGCATGTTTAAACGCAAAACAAACAAACAAGCAATTTAGAATTTACGCTTCCACATCGCGTTACACCACATTTACATTAAGGGAACCAATAGGACGTGGCTTCGTTGTAACGTGAATTTTCCATTTGGTATGCCAGTTTGCTGAGTGAAATTATTAGTCAATTGTTTGGTTAGCTCGCTATTGTCTAAACAACATCGTTATGGTGTGCATTGACAAGATAACGAGTTCCGTACACACATTGCAGAGGCGCACGGGAATCGAACGTTGCCGGCAATAAACGAACAATCAGCGATTGTGCGTAAAATTAATTGAGTTTTTCAATTAATGGGCGTTTTTGTGATAGGTTTATTACGATGGCGTGTCCGATTATTAAATGGTAGCTATGAAATGATGTTATTATTTAAATAATTATAAAACATTATTTGTTATTATATATTATCTACTATTTCCATTGTGCCTATAGTTGTAGTTTTGGAAAAAAAAATGTATCTTCTTCTAAAAAAATCTCTTTTTTTATTTTATTTAGACGCTCACACACTCATACCCCCGCACTAGGATTCTCTGTGTTGCGGGTAGCGGACACACAAAGAAAACACATCACAATTTAACGCCCAAGACCCAATTACAATTACATTTATCTGCCAAATAAATGTGTGCCCTGGCCGGGAATCGAACCTCGGACCCACGGCTTTTCAGACAGTCACCGAGTCGAGAATATATGAAAGTCAACAGTATAATAAGAATATTAATCAAATCCTGTAAATAGCATCGCTTGATCCTGAGCCGTCGAAATATAAAACATTGTTATTGTCACACACATCACAACAAACTGTCTACAGCTTAAACTTTAATTTTAAATAAGAAAAAAGGCGATGAGCGTAGAGGTGTCCCTTTTTGTCGTCGCTCGGCGGATGGCCAATGTGAAAGAGTCGCATAGAAACTTCCAGAAAAAGTAAATTTAAGTTATGAAAATGAGAATTGCGAAATTCGAAATGAGCTCAGTCACATTTTTCTTTTTACGAGTATGTCCGGCTAACGCATTCAAAATAGGGTATGAGACCGCTTTGCATGTGTTTAAAATTGAAGAGAAAATTATTATATCATGGATGGATACAGAAACTAGCTAATCACATTTTAAAATTGAATCATTTCTTTGAAGTATATTTTATTGATACAACGGTTTTGAGTGTGTTTTCAATTCCACTAATTTTCCTTCATTTATATCTCTATATATTGTTTGGATTATGAACCAAAATTTTGGAATATACGAGTATATTTCTTTACTATAATCCAAGTATTCCAAAAACGTTAAGCGCTCGTAGTCGCGCTGCGAGTGTCAATCGTAATTAATTGAGAATGTTAAGCCGCACCGGTTCCGGCCGGGTGACCGCTAGTGGCACATTTCTTGGGCGCTTCCGTGCTTTGGAGGGCACTGTAACATAAAATAACGTTATATTGCCTATTGCGGAATAGTTTACACTCGTAGTCCATTTATTCTATTCTCCTATATGTTTCAAAGAAAACAGAAAAAAATTGATTACTTAGCTAATTCAAAGGACACAAAAATGTATTATTCTTTGTCCTCCTTTTGGATGTAACCCTCAGTCCTATCACTACCGACAAATATTCTTATTAATACATAATACTACCAGGACTAACAAACTAACATTACCCTGGTAAAGACCTATTTAAAGTTTGTCGTAGATGTCGATGGGCGGCAGTGGATGGTGGGGTCAGTCCCTGCATGCTCATTTGCTATTCACAGCACACTCAAAAACTGTATACCTACAAATCTACATGTATATTGAAATGCTTATGTTGTGAACAGTATTTTATTAGAAGTATTAAGTGGAAACTGTGACTAAATTCAATGGATACGGAGAACATTTTGTGCGGTTTTTTTTTGAAGCGCTATGTTATCCGCGCTCCGAGAAAGCTTATGAACGAAGCTTATTCCACACTTTACACGTGCAAATCATAAATGAGCCCGCGAACCGTGAACTTCTACATTATTACACCGTAGATACTTATTACACTGGCTCGTCAGCCTAAGATGTAGTCTTATTTTAGAATCCCACAACAACGTCTATTCTTTATATTCATAAAACTTCAGTTAAGAGGGCGCCGCTGCTCTGTGTCGTCGCTTGGACGGTGTGAAAGATTAATAAACTTTTTTGTGAAAGTCAATTTAAGTTAGGAAAACAGAAGTATTCAAATTATGTTTTTAAAACTGCTAACTACAATCTACTTATGGCTGTTTTCCTGAAACTAAATCTTACAACGATTATATTTCAATAAAAATATCTTAAAAGAATAGACTAGCACGATGTACCTACACGCCATTTTATGTCAGTTAAATGGTAATAAATATCGTATTGTTAAAAATTTCTCAATACTAGAACTGTCCCTTTTTCGAATATTTCGGCTGCATTGACTCGACCACGTTATCAGCCCCAATATACCTAACCTAGTATGAAAAAATAGGAAATCGCGGCCGTTTGAAACAACGATCATTATTTACACATTTTTAACACAGTGTTCGCAAATAAAAAACCGAGCTTAAGCATAGTCCGCAAATTATTCGATTCATTTCAAAGGAATCCTACTAAAAGGAACGAGAGAATAACTCAAAGCTTTTATATCTCGTTGCGAGGCGCCTTATTGTCTTCAGCGATATATGTATTAAAGCTTGCTTTCTCTTGCGTAAATAAAATCCATTGGAAAGAGAAGTGCTTGCTCGAAGTGCAGGGGAGGGGTACGGGTCTAGGTGTAATGCTTCATGTGAGTGTCGGGCACAATGCAAAGTAGATTGAATTGGAAAAAGTATCTTCACTCGAATAGCGGCTTTCGGTACTCCGGGGAAAAGGGAAACTTACTCCATAGGGTTAACAATAAGAACAACATGAAGGGCACTTTTGTAAGCTCGGTGCGAAATTCCACTTCAATTCGGAGATAATTTTGCCTTGGTTTATTTCTCAACTAGTGGATCTTCCCTTCACGTTTCTCCTAAAATTAAATTGAATATTTTTCTTTCGTGTAAGACTTTCTGAATTTGAAGGTGAAATATATGATAATGGTAGTGAGCTCACGTACTAAAGTAAGCTAACCAGGTGAGCACTTAGGCACTATTCTCGCCCGTAGTCATAAATATTTATGAAGAACCTCTAACGACAGGGAAAACGCTACATTGCCTGACTTATTTCACGTAATTGTTTAAAATAAACAATACCAGATTTGGTTTTTCTTTGCGAACTTTCTAGCTTTCACTTATCGCTCAGTAGGTACGCAATTATGTTAAAGAGATTCTTTGAGTCTAATTTATTCTAGACACTACACAATCATCTTCACTAAACCTTTGTGAGATAGAAGCCAATCTGATAGTTTTTTTAAAAATCATGGCCACCTACAATGATAAAAATGTGTAATAGTTTGTAAATAAAAATTGGGCCTTACAGTAAATGTCCTTCAAAATCATAAAATTAAAAACTGAAAATTCTACTTCAAGAGTAATTATTTCAAAATGCATTTACGAGTAACTTAATTATAATGATAAATCACATAACTGCACTCAACTCAAATAACGTTTTCATAATAAAATAACACCCAACAAAACAGAATAACGCCATAGAAAAGCAATAACTGTGATCAAAGTGTTTTATGCCGAGAAATGGTCGAAGACGGTTAAGTCATTATTTTTATTATAGCTTTGATGTTCCAGCATTTATCTTAGGATTTATTTGTGAAATAAAAATTTTATTCAGCTGAGTGGAGCTTATTTTTTGTTCAGTTCAACTCTTGGACTACAGCGTTTAATAGAGTACTTAGTTAAAATGAAGGAAAAATGTTCGCGCTTATTTGCGCTTTCGTGTAATTAATTCCTTTAACAGATGTTAGACCTCTTAATACAGTAAAATAAAGTCGTTTGTCTGTTTATTTGTTTAGGACATCTCAACTACTTGATAGAATTTTATGGATAGATAGCGGAAAGTGGAAGTGGACATAGGACTCCCCCAGTTGACGCCACTCCGACCGGTCCTGTGCCCTCTGGATACTGCGTTTTCTCGCTTTTATGTAGGTCGTCAGTCCACCTAGTCGACGGGCATCCGGGTTCCTCTGTCCGTGTCATGGTCTATAGAGACCACGGGGACTCGGTAACCGATCCCTCGAACGACATGGCCCGCCTATTGCCACTTGAGCTTGCTCTCTGCGAACTATTTCATCGTTCTGAATTCGGTCGCCTAACGAACTAAATAAATCCTCAGGATTGCCATTTAAATTAGTCAGTCTCGTCCTATTTGAGTGAATGAGAACTTACTTCTAAGTATAGAAGAGTGGTAGATTCTGTATAGGTACGTTTTAGCCTGGTCCATTTAACCATCAGTGTTTACAAGGTCCATTGCTGACCTAAAGGATTATTACAGTTATTGTTGTTTCCCGCTGTCTCGTTCAGGTCGTCATCAGATTTCTTCATATTAACTAAAGTCAAATTTATTTACATACGTACATTATTTACATACATAGCTTACAGAATTAGCAAGCTGAAGTGACAATGGGCAGGCCACGTCGTTCGAAGGACTGATAACTGATAGGGAAGAAAGGTTCTCGAATGGTGATCACGAATTGGAAAAAGGAGCACCGCACCGGCCTAACTCTGACTAGATGGACTGACGATCTGAAGAAGACAGCGGGAAACCTGGATCTAGAGGGTACAGGACAGGTGGAAGTGGCGCCAACTAGGAGAGGTCTATGTCCAGCAGTGGATCTCCAAAAGCTAATGAATAGATGGATAGATGCATTGTTTTAGAAGAAGCATTTGTCCTTTTCAGATAAGGACAAATGCCTAAACCTGAGGGTTCAGCATCTCCATTCCGATTTATAAAAAGCCGTCTTATATTTTTTGCGTGGTTGAGTAAAATATATCCATTCATCCATCCGTCTATCCATCTATCAATCCATTGCTAAAAAAATACATTTATGATATTAGGGTAGGATTATATTGGCCTCGCTTTTTACATCATCCGTAATGCATAAATGCTTCAATATAAGTTGAACATAATCACATGCAATGTTTTCTCGCTTATATTGCACATTATTTCACTACTTGCATACCGGCTAAAAGTTAGGTACGGAAAGAATGTTTCATTTCAGCCGTCCAATGCAACATTTTCAAAATAGTCAGACAACTTCAAATGCTCACTTACGCTTCTAACGAGAAATTAACTGGAGCAATGAGCCGGGGGAAAATAGAAAATGCTAAAATTCCCTTTGTATTTCTTAACTGCGCGTTTTTGCAAGTAAAGAGGTAGGCAAATTTAAAACAATAGTAGGTATTATAGAGCTGGCCCAGCAGACGTCGTCCTGCCCTTTTGTTGGAAAACAATTTTTTTTTTTACCAATTCATGAACGCTCGCCTTTGTGCGCATAACAACTCACCAAAGTGTCATCGAAATTGGATCATTGGTTTTTTTTTTACAATGGTAAACGAAGCGGCGCAAGAAACTCATTACACACCCTTTTATAACTACTGATGTAATTTAATCTTTTGGGCAAGTAGCTTTCATTTAATATAACAGCTTATTGTTGTTACGACAACGCTTCCTTTCCTTTAATTTGTGTTTTAATATAACATTTATCTGCGAAGTGACGACATTTTTGTGATATTCGTCGTATTTATAGTGAAGATGTAATATTTATCATTTATACATCCTGATATTCCTTCCTAATTCTGTTAACCGATTTCTTAAAAAGCGCGCATATTACCGTGACCAGAATATTTAACAAACGAGACTCAGTTAAATTCCGAACTTCATGACTATTCATAATGTTATACAGGGAGAATTGGATACTAAGGTGTGAGCTCGTTACAGTGACAAAAATAACAAGGTTCGGTTTGGCCAGCAGGATTATTTGTGGTTAGCGATTAAATTTCATGCTGCCAACCTCCATATATCTAAGAGCAGCCTAGGCTGTGGTTGGCTATTAATATAATTCTCCGTATAGAATCGTCTTTGCTATCTGTGGTCAGCTTCGAATAGGACAAATATACAGATAAAATGATGACGTAAACTAAATGTTTGAACAAATACACAGGATCTATTCTGAACCCATATAAAATACCTCCATATTACGATCAACCTTTAGTTTGTGAACCTTTAAAGGATTAAAATTACATTTAATAAAGTAATATTTTTGTTTTATTTCACACCAGCTGCTTGACAACGATCTATCTACCTATCTATCGATGAATTATCAACAATCTATCGTGGCGTTATGTCGCATCCCTATATGTTACGATACGTTTTGTGCTATGGGGTATTTACGGAGAATATTTTGCAAACTTTGCGTTAATAATTAATAGTATTCATTTAATATGTAGAGTATATAATATAATGTTTAAAAACATAAAATACTGTTTATAAATTTTAATTCAAAAGGTTGTAATTAATCTAAATGCGATCTCGCAGCAACCTAAAAATGGCAAAACGTAACTATTGCCAAATGTCACCCGCACCATGCTACAGCGCATGAATTGTACTGAGCCATGGAGCACGGGTATTCTCTCAGTAAGAAGGGATTTATGCCATAGTCAACCCGTTCGGTGACGCTGTAAAGGCCAGTAGGGCCAACAGCAACTGCCCATTCGAAAAAAGCCATAGTCATTACGTTGGCTTCGCACAACTTCCACAATGTATTACAGTTATAAATAAAATAGAATATACTCGTGTGTTATTGGAAACAAAATATACATATTGTGGACTCACAATATACCGTTATTACTAAGTATTTTAAACACAAGTAAGTAATGTTTCCTCACAATGTTTTCATTCGCAGTTCAAGCAAGTTATATTATTTCGCACACAAACGCACAACTCCCTTTTTAAAGTCGGTTAAACGTAAAGATCGACTTTTGGAAAGCGAGAATTCAAGATATTTTCTAACCCATTACAGTCATAGCCCGATGCACCCCTTTGTCATTGTGAAATGGAATAAATCGCCGCTGGCTACTTCACCCAGGTGAATTCACGACGACTTTTCAAAAATTTCATTCTAACTTTCTAGAGAATAGTCAGCAGTAAGGAGACAGATAAAATAGATAGACAAATAAAATTGGTAGATAATAATATGTAAGTGATACAGTGAAATAATAATTCTACTTTATCTTCCTCATAATAAATAATAAAATAAATAAATAAACGCTTACTCATTTACACCCCCGCACTAGGATTTCCTGGGTTGCGGGTGGCGGACACACAGAAAACAACACAATTGTACGCCCAAGACTGGAGTACAAACACTTATCTGCCAAATGTCTGTCCCGGATCATGCTAAAACTACAGATTATCTAGAGTTTTAAGGTGGATATAACTTGGACCCCGAAACAGCATACAAAAGCTACATTTTAAAATCATCCCCTAAGGGTAAGATGAAAGTTTGTATGAAAAAACTTACTTTAAGCAGGTGGCGCCGCGGGCAGTTTCGACGGCTATTTCGACGGCTCAAGATCTAGCTATGCATTAAGGGTTTCTAGCACTCATAACGTCAACGAAAGTTAATGGAGCGGATGGCCTTTTGTTTTTGAATAAATAGTAATTAAATTTTAATCAAATTTATTTGTATAACTGACGAATGACCGGGTGACTCATTTAAGGCTCAAAAACATAGGGACTTAAATGCTGTAACTTTTCGCACGTAATTAATTGAATTTGTACTGGCACTTATAGGTCAAACAGGAAATTAATAGCACGGTTCTAGCGTTAGCCTCAAGTAAACAGCCCAGACAGCTCAGACAACTCTTGGACTGCAGTTTATTGGAGTCCAAAATAACACACGTTGAATACAAAAATCTTTATTGCTGGAGTGTGTGATGTAAACTTAGAAACTATCGCATTTATTTTTATTATAAGAATTAGTATTGGGAAGCAGATTACGAAAACGATTAATAATTAAATGTCAAGGAGAACTGATACCCAAGTAGTTTTCATTTCTGCCCCAATTTCAACAGTCGGGGATTCCAAGGACACAGTTGACCGTGAAGAATAGATGCAATGAGTGAATCTTCGTGTGTGAAATTTGCCAAACAGCTATGTCATTCGCTAAGTCCACAACCTCGTCCACATACTCGTTCACAGCCTCGTTCACAGCCTCGCCCACAGCCTTGACTTTACTTATAAATTCTCGTTCAATCAAAAAGGTATAGTATAAAATGGGAACCAACTGACTATTTTTCTTTTAAATTAAATGGGTCGACGGCGCCGACAGCTGTCAGTAGCCATGTCACATTGTTTGTGGACCTATAACTCGTCGACGAGCTCAATGGATTGTACTATGTGAATAAAAGCACTGCACTGAACATCGTAGTTGAAGCTTTAATTATTTTTATACCGACGGGAGACGCGTCGTGTGATAACGTTAGTAGACAATATGGTGAACCAAACCAACTAGTTTCTCAAAACATAACATAACTACTCTAACGTTGCCCGCTTGTTGGTTCATTAGCAAACAATAAATAAAATTGGTGTGATATTGAAATTAAGGCCAATAGTTAATAGAATATGCCAAACTCCCCATCTTAGACAAGAATGTATTATTGTATTTTATTTCATGGTGATATGTTTTACCAACGAATGATTTTAAAACGCTAGAATTTCAGAATATGCGTTAACAATTAATGGTATTAGAAGCGTCCATACGCCATCCACTATTGAGAGATTGAGAGAGTGCACCTCGCTAGTCACTAGAATATTCAGAACCAAATACCAATCTACTCGGGACTGCGAAATATTCTCCCACTTCTACTGTTAAAAACTAGGTATTATTTTGATTTCCGTTACAGAATGAAATAAAAATTGCAGGCTAAAATAATCAAATCAGATTGGGAACCGTTAGATAAAATTCATAATATTAGTGTTTGTTTTGAACTTATTTCTTGCACAAGCCTGAGGCAGGCCTGCAACACTCCATACAAACGAAATGTTTTATTCACATAAGCCATACACGAGCATCAGACTATCCATACACGTTTGGATGAGAGTCCGGATTCGGAATGAGGGTGTCCACTGACAGAACGAAATGCGGTTTACGAAAGCTTCACCTTTATTTTTTTTAATTACTGATTCGCAACTAACGCGAGTAAAGCGACTAAGTGGAAGGGCGAGCAAGGGAACGACTTATATATTTTTATACTATTTGGAACAACTGCCAAATACCCGGCGCCCACACATGGCGTTAAAAACGCTGTATCTACGAAACAATATTCACCCTACATGTCATTGTGTTAACACACATAATCCTACCTATTTGTTTTTTTTTTTTTCGAATGTACAGTTGCTGTTAGCCCTACTGGCCTTTACAGCGTCACCGAACGGGGCTACCTATTCTCTCTTGCGTTAACGTTTGCATGGAACAAATTCGTAGCCAGTTTGTAGCCGGCCAAAGCGTAACGTAGCGGTGGCAACCTAAGTAGCGCGGCCGAGTTACTTTTATCACGTCACTTATCCGATGAGGTATTGTAACTGCTGCGGGGAAGTGAGTGACGCTTCTTTATGTAGTAATATTTATTATTATTTGCTTGAGGGTTTTCTTTGAAAGGACTTCGCGGACCAACGCGATATCTCTGGTGGTATCGTTGGCCTGGAACGCAATTTTGTGTCAGCTACACGATACCTCAAAGTCATTTTCATTTTACCGGAAACGTTCGCCATCATTCAGCACATATCCATCAACAACTATGTCCAACATTTTCATGTTCATGTATCAATTATCTTTGTAGTATTTCCTTGTTTCCTAGTATCAAAACAAAATAAAAAATCTTTGAGTTGATCCGTGTAACACCTTACCTTTAAGATAGAATTATCTTCGCTTTGTTCGGAAATCTATAATTTTATCAGTGTAAGAAGTGTGTGAACTAGTGTTAAGAGCTAACCAAACTGTAAGAAATTCACTTTGGCTTTGCATTGCAAAAGCAGTCTTTTAAGGCACACAATAGCGTCTACTCAGAGACAGGAATAACAAAAAGTGAGAATAGTTGTCTAAGCTTCCCCTGAGGTATATAGCCAACAAGAGGACATTTAATATGTTGTGAGTATATAATACTAAAGCATTATGTGATATATTATTTCATTGTAACCTTGTACAAATCCGTGCGTTTAGAAATATTACGAAGCCAGCATGTAAGAATGAATGACCTAGTTGAATGCATATTAAGTGATGTATATCTGCGATATTCTAGCTTTATGCCAGCTTTTCGTTTACTTAGATTGCGACAATTTAAGTTAAAACACTACTTAACTACCTCTCTCGAATTTAATGAAACATATCACACTTCATAATTAATGTTATTACATCTTATAAAACATTATGTCCTAACTGATGGCCTGATCAACGAAAATTACTGAAGCCTAAATCGGGAAAGTTAGAAAGATTTTTTTTTATGAAACAGGATTTTTTAAATTCGGAAATTATTTGTACCGAAAAAGAAAAACATACGCGGGCGAAACTGAGAGAAAAAGGCTTGTAAAATGTAATAGGTACTCCTGCTACTATAATAGTATTTCCTGAAGGAACAGGTGGGCTCTCAGAATTTTCATGGCTGAAAATCTAACTGAAATATTACGGTCGTTACGTTTCCTAGAAATATATAATGAGAACGATAAATTTTACACGGCATAGATCAAGTACAATTTATTCTCAAGTATACATTTTAATATTTTGTTGAACGTAGTCATAAAAATCAGAATTTTTCAATGAATATACCTTTTCAACATATTTATTACAAGAGGTCCTAACGCTACAGGCTGCAGTTGAACAAACTTTATGGTATTTAAGTCGATATTATTGAGAGCATAAGAAGTTGTGTATATTTCAACAAGAAAAGTAAATATAAAGTCAGCAGTAAAAGTTTAATTCTCACTCCTGACTAATATTATTAATGTGAAAGTGTGTTTGTTGGTTGGTCCTACTTTCACGCTGCAACAAAGTGACGGATCGACGTGACTTTTTGCATAGAGATGGTCCGGAGAGTGACATAGATTGCTTTTCATCCTGGAAAAATGCAGTTTCTGTGAAATAGCTAAGGGAATGTTATGCGAGTTGGTGCCGCCGCGGGCATAATCTCGTTACATAACTATAATGTGACTTAAAATACACGCAATGGCATTCTCACAAAACATTGACATAGTACATAATCTGAACAGAGTATGCATAGCCTAAGTAGAACGCATCCTAGCTAATTTCATGTGCTGAGTAGTTCATTAGAATGACAGGCGACGAACACATAATGTGTTAGATCATTGTTCTGTGGTGGCACGTTGTTGATGATGGCTGTGTTCATTGACACACATACAGTTTAATTATGGAGTACTCTTAAGGAATGGGCTCTACATTTCTTCACACAGTCGTGATACAATAATCACCGTTGAGTTCTTAGATCTAGAATCGTAGTAAATACCGATTTATTACATTAACTATTGCATAGAACAATTTAATTTATTTGTAAACTGTTTAGCCTCTAAGGATCTAGTGAATATAGTATTTTCTAGTGTAGATAATTTCATACCAATTCGAAATTACTCAAACGAGTAAATAGAGGAGGGTTTAAATGCGCCGGTATCATACAACTAAAAGTCACGATAATGGTAAAGTTGAATTACATTAATGGCGTTTACCCGCGACATCTTACTAACATTATAAATGCGAAAATGAGTTTGTTTGATACGCCTTCACGGCTAAACTATACAACCAATCCCTATAGAATTTGGTAGAGAGATATTCATAGTTTGATTCACGGAGAAGGTCATAGGATACTTTTAAACCCGAATATTGATCATAAATTCAACGCCGACGAAGTTTGATTTGGGTTAGTAGAACCCTAATAGTTGCTTCATGGCGGCCTGTCTGTCTGTTTGTCAAACTATGGCTCAGAAAAAGCTGTAGGTATGACGTTCAAGCTAATCCCAAATACAAATTTTAACAGCTCTCTGCAGACATTGTAGTCTTCTAAGATGTGAAGATTTTATTTTGATACAACAAAATAATTACAAAATATCTCCTCAGGCATTGTCAGAACAAACAAAGCCTTTCCCCGTTGATCTACTATAGCATGCTTTTACTATGCTATGATCAAACCTTCTTTAGGTCGCCAGTTGAACTGCACGTCACAGTTCTCCTGTTCCATCACCGTTCCAAAGATCATGCTATATCGTTTATGTCCTACTTACCTTTCTTTTCCCTCCCACCATCATGCCTAAACACGATAGGTAGGTTGTGTTCCCGTCGCCACAACACAGTCGGCGGCGGGACGCCTGTCGCGCTGCACGTAAGTCTGACGCTCCCACCCTCCCGAGCGGAACTCCCCTCCGTCACCGTGTCCACGATATCTGCCGGTATCACCACGGAGAGATGGCCCATCTGCGAAGGACAAACCAACAATGGTTCTAGTATATTCAAACCACAGATTTAAAGATGCGATTGATATTATAATACGCGAAGGTTGACTGACAGAGATTGCTTTTAGCGTTCAGTCCGCCTTGGTTCCTGTACTTTATTGTATGGTACTGAAGTTTTATAAATAAATAAAGAATAGTCAACATGTAGGCCAATTGGTGAGGTCCGAGGTCTTTCTCCTGCTTAACTGAGTTTATGTGCCTGCTCAGCTCAGCTCTGATGATTTGAAGGTTCTGTACTATGTATAGTACATATAAAAATCCCGTAACACACTGCCGTCTAATAAAATTATAGGAGCGTAAGCGCAAGTTTACAGTACCTAATTATCAGTATTAACATTAATATAGTAAAGTTCTTAAACAGCATGGTGGAATACTAGCATTAATTGCTTTAATTCTGAGAGGAGACTCGTATGGACCAACCATACAATAATTTGCTAATATTATTAATTTGTAGTTGACTAGATAGATATAGTGGGCAAGTAGCAAGTTTCACAACATCCAAAGCAATAAAACGTAAGTAATTAAAGTTAAATAGACACTTTAATTAACTATGTTGTAAATGAGCATTACAGTAGAACTTTGCTCTTCAGTTTACAGTCTGTAGTGCCCTCATACTAACTTCGTTGGATCCGTTTTACTTAATAGGAATAAGGGATATTTTATTTTTACTTTTACTTTATTTTTATCCTCCAAGTGAAGAATAAGTATTGATTTCCGCTAATAAAGCTTCCAAATGGATGCTCCAAATATGTGGATTTTTTTACAACAAGTTTTAATAAATATGTAAATTTAAAAAGAATGCTTCGGAATCTATTATTCCCTTTTATTCCCTATTATTATTCCCTTTTGATATAAACATTAAGTTAAGTATAGTCGTTGGAGCTTTTAAATCAGTCTTATTAGTAGTTTTATAAAGTCATTTAGGAATCCTACCTGACTCTTCATAGGATCAGTGTTGACTTGACACATGTAAGTGCCCGAATCGTTCGCCTGCACGTTGCTGACGTGTAGCTTCCACGTGTTGTGGTTGTTGTAGGTCACCGAGAGACGCGGGTTTAACGCCACCATGTTGGTGTGAATCGCCAGAATCGCCTTAGAGTCTGACTTAATCCAGGCCACCTGTTGAGTAAGTTATATAATTAGATACTTGCACGTTTTTCCTCAAATACAGGTAAGTTACAGATGAGCTAAATTAATGAAATGAATGAATGAATTCCATACTGATGCATATCGAGATGTGTGCTAACTAGAGCTTACAAATTTATAAGTGTTTCCATGCTTCGGAGACCAGTTGCTGCTCTGATTGTTACTGTTAGATAGCAAATCGTATATTATAATGTATTATGTAATACGGTCGATCGAGATACCGTTGTGTTCAGCCGGGACTAAAAATCGGCACGGTTATGCCAACTCTTGAGTTTGGTTTTGGGGGATATGCACTCGGATAAAACTAGTTAAGTTAAGATTTAATACTATGATTATATATATGATTTTATGTCACACTAGTTTTTTTTTTAGTTTTTATCCTTATTCTGTAGTTGTTCCGTCGAATAAACGTTTTCTTCTCATACTACCCTCGGCTCCACTTTAGTTTTTTGTCTAAACAGCCATCTTCCCCCCCCCCCGCTTTACTTCGGTGGTTAATTAAATCTCCTTACACAACTGAAAAGTAAAAAAGATTTCCGGATTTTTTATTATTTTTAAGCATTTTCGTAGGATAACAAGTATGCTATGTGTGGGTCATGATTAAAATAGTATTAAATTTAAGCTCAAACGGTCAGGCTTTGACGGAAGTAAATTTCAAAAAACACGGATTCTGTTTACAATATTAGGAAGAGAGAGGAACATTTTACGCTGAACAATGCAGTATAGGCAGATTTGCTAGAGGGTAAACCTCTACACCCGACTCTCAGGCTGTGTAATAACAATGCAGCATAATTATATACCATGATAACACATATTCTCTTAAATTCAACTTAAAATTTTAACCAGCTACGTTCAAAGATCAAAAAGTACTGTTACAACCCTTTTCA
>DWLO01000701.1:0-18340 GCA_018245335.1 Dalla quadristriga | reverse complement strand
GATCGACATGTACATGTATGAATGTAGATTTTTTAAAATCTATTTTATATACCCTGATTTTCAAGTAAACATCACTTAACCACAGCACTTATCTTTCAAGCTCTTAACGCAATCGACTGCTGCTCACTAGGCAAGTGCGAGGCTTGAAAATGGTTGTAATCGTAAAAACTTGTGATCCCTTACTGAGCTGCAAAAACCCCGCTTAACGGAGAGGCCCCCGATATTTAGTAGCCGATATCTAGGCGAAAGATGTGGCGCGTCCTCAGGTCTTTAGACAGTCATATTTTGACATTAACTAAGTAATATGATAGTATAACCACTTTCAAATTTCGAATTAAAATTGATAAATGTGCCTCACTTCGCTGCAAGTACTTGTACTGAGCAGTTAAGGGTGACTCTCTGTCACCTCTCACCAATAGCGGCAGCTCACACACTTGTTCCGTTAAGATTCTACACAAAATATACTTAGGAGCCCTTTGAGGGTACCCAACTCAGCAGCCGAGCCGCAATGTCGCAGCACATATACAGTCTTTTGTTTTGAGACGTCCGATCAGGGCATCAGTGTTCAATAAGTGAGGAAGTCCGGGGTAGGAAGCGGCGGGCCCCAGTGCGACGGCGGCGACAGGCAGAATGGCTACAACAGCGGCGGCTACACATCGTTCTCGATCTGCACGAATAAATATGAGTCCTTTTAAGTCCGACTCAACGTCCCGCGCAGTGCACACATACAGCGGACGAGGCGATCGGGGCCTGAGTACGAGGCCGGCGACAAAAGCGGCGGCTATACATCGTTCTCTCGTTTTCTATTTGCACGAATAAATATGAGTCCTTTGAAGTCCGACTCAACATCCTGCACACTGCACACACACAGCGTCGAGGCGTGAGGGATCCGTCGTTAGGGGGACCTCAGTGCGAGGGCGGGGCGGGCGGCGGCAGGCAGAGCGGCGGCAGCGGCTCGCGCCAGTACACGCTCTGCGAGAACTCGTCGCTGGGCTCGCCCTGCGCCGGCGGGAACACCTGGTCCACCAGCACCGACATAGCGGAGTACCTGCGCACAACGTACACTCTTATGTGGCTGCTCTATCTGCGATAAAGTTAGTGTTATTCTACTAACTACCTACTGAGTTTCTGGCCGTGTTCTCCTCAGTAGCATCAATCATCCAAAACTATGGTAAATTGAAATATTTAATGACGTTAATTTAGAGTATTATTGTTACCATATAACGAATATAAATGAATCTGAATTCATCTGCGGCAACGTTAGTGTTATTTTACTGCTCCATCTGCGATAACCCCGTCGAACGCTGTAGCTTACTAGCTTTATAGCGACGGTCTCCAAATGAGCAATAAATAAAGCATTTAAAATATCTCGTTAAACATTTGGCCACAACTTACTTATTGATAGTTCTGTGACCAAAAGTAATTAGTAAGATCCGTTTGGTGACATCAGAGCGCAAAAAAGATTTTGCGGTACTGGAGACAGCGCTGAAGTGGCCAACAAAGTTTAATGCGTGACTTAACCCGCAAAATTAGCATCCGCGGTTCATTACTGTGGAAAAGGCTATGTGCGCCCCTGTGTTATAAAATAGTCATAGCAATCTTGTTACGGTCAGTGACTTTACCTGTTGTACAATTATGTCGTAGTACAGCGATTAGGTGCATGTCAATGCACTCAACTTTACGAAATTACTTATATTTAATGTTTGGCTTATCTCAGAGAAGTGCAAGTGCTCTTTTTGAGTTTGGTTCGGAAACGGGCGCTCATAGACATACATGAGACATTCATTTTAGTTTTCAGAAGTAGCAACGAAACTGTGAGACTTCGAAAAGGATTGATGTCCCGTTTTAAGAGCTGCGTAAGAAGGAGAGTTATTATAGGTGTCTTTTGTGTCCATATTTGGTCACTTTAGTCTCAACACCAGGTAGCAAGCCATTATTTCTATGGAGTACAGCTTTTGACGCCGCTGAATTGCATGATGGTCACTTGGACCTTGACAAGGGTTTATTTTATTTTATTTAGTGTATGTTTTTGTAATACTGTTAAATATAGAGCACGTTTCTCATTCGTCAAATAATGCTTACCTTTAATAAAGGTTCGACGTTTAGCCCAGAAATAAAATATTATACTATCAAAAAGATTTACTTAACGATTTTGAAACAGAGCTTTAGTCAATTGAATTTTGATTAAAACCAATATTAAACGCTGCCAGAAACATAAGTCAAAAATGATTGCATTGAGAAAAAATATGAAAGATACAGATGCAGTACGATAAACAGTTATATGATTGAGATTTTGTTAGAAACGTCATTGATTGAGACAGTCATTGTATATTGTTATATTAGCGTAACCCAACACACAAGTTATTATTATGATACCGACACCCGGAGTTACACTTATAGATGTTTATGTGCTGCGTAATTCCTCTCGCCAATGAATAACACAATAATATAATATTTATATTATGCTTTTTCAGCCCAAGTTATTTCTTGCTACCGAACATCTTCTTTGCCTCGACGTGAATGTACTTGATATTAGAAAGGTTCATTTTATTTTGTCTATTTCTTTGGAATTAAACAATTTAATTCTGTTATCTTTACTCCATTTTGTGCAACATGGCTGCTAAGCAATGCTAAAGCAGTACAATCTTGTAATGTTATCCCTGCAAAGGTTTCCATTGCAGAAATATAAACCAACGTAATATATCTTTGTTATAATTTAGAACTGAAAAGGAAACTTGGTCCGAAAAGCCAGAAAGAGAAAGCATATACAAAAACGAGACAGATGACAATGTCGATGATTACCGAGTGTTATTGGTCAGTATCCATATGCGTGACCGGTTATCGGATAGCGTTATGTTTTTTTAAATGGTTGAAATCGAAAGAGCGCGATCAGAGACGTGACAAGCCCCTATATTCATGCCATACGGCTTACCAGAAGTGTCGTGTGCTCTAATTCCATTTACTAATACAATTATTTGCTCTAAGCGCCTAACTTCACGTTAAACCATTAACGACATTATCACTTTTGAGTGGCGGGAAGAAATCATCGACCATGTCACTTTGCACGTGGTAACTGAAATAAAAATATATAAATGCTTTACAATAGTGTATATGATGCCGTTAGTTTTCAGCAGTATGTATGGACGTAACACAAGGAAGGAAAATGCGACGCGACGACGCATCGCATTATGGAATCCTGCTTTGCGGTGACGTCGCAGCGATATGTTCAGGCCTTACGCCCGCTTAAAGCTCATTGTCCACTAGACCGTATCATACTATGACCGTAACCGACCAATGATTATTAGATACTTGGTAGGATTACCATACCGTGTTATGACTGGACCGTCAAAAACTTCTGGTCAAAAATAATTGACGACACAATTGTGTTCATGCACGATTCCGCTAGAGACATTAACATTACTGATCCGTTGCAATGATATAGTAGTCTGTTGAAGCGATTTTTAGCGTCTTTCACGTTTCTTTTTCTATTACAGTCATTGTATGGCACGCTGATGTGGGATCTAAAGGCATAGATATATAATATACAAAATGTCAGGGCCACAGATAAAAACTTACGTAGATTGGAATGTTTGCGTTAGTTCGTGTTTGAGCTCCCCCTTGTAGTTGATCGTGAATATTCTCACAATAGGAATTCCAACGGCCTGGTAAGCGCAAACGTCCTGCAAAATATAATGTTTGGTTATTTAATGTAACTTAATGTAGAACGCGGCTTACGTTGAGACTTAGCACTATCATACTGTAAACTTGAGCTACTAGCTGTTGCCCGAGTCTTCGTCCCCATTAAATTTATGATGTTTTCACTCCCTCGAAATCTGTACATTTATTCAGGATCAAAAGTGTCCTATGATCGTCTCCATGTCTGAAACTATCTCTGTATCAAATTGTATTAACATCGGTTGTATGATTTAGCCCTAAAGGCGTATACGCCTTGATGAATCAAACAAAAAAAAAATATATATATACCTATATAAATATTCATAAGATAGTTAGAAATATTACATAATCTAACAAATAAATACTAAATATATATTGCATTTTCTTTTCACCATAATAATACTAACATCCGGTGTATTGTGTAGTCGAAGTGTGGACAAGATTTGGGAAGAAAACATGGACCCTAAAATTAACTATGACGTTTTTACTAATATTGTTGTTTGTAGGTTTTGTCGCGCGAATTTTAATTACACAAAAAATATTAATATTATGCTTGTTTGCACATTCGTTTATTGAACTGAAAATTGAATTATTTGGTGGTGCGAACTCATCACGCAAACATCAATTAGGGCACTCAACAAGATAAGCTTAGAACGATTAGCATGTTGGATTGCGTGTTCGTGCGATCGATGCGATGTGATCGCCGCATGTTCGTGCGACTGATTGCCAATTAGGACAGCGGCGTATTAGAGCCAACTGTAGCGTGACTAGCGTACTATGTCGATATTTCAAATGCCCGAAAAAAATCTGTGATACCCGCTACAAAATACTGATAAGTTGTCTGTATAAAGATGATTTTGATATGGAATTAAAACTTTTGTTTTTATGAAAACTATTCCTTAAAAAAATAAAAGTCCTGATGAAAGCCCTGATATTTATGGACAAATAACGTCTGGTGACCCAGAGCGTGATTCACACTGACCCCGTTGCCGTAGCCGACGTAGAAGGTCTAAGGGGTTGGAGCCGCGATGGAACAGCTCCTTGATGCCGGCGAGGCACTGGATCTGGAACTCTTCGGGTCTCTCGACGAGTTCGAGACAAAGCGATAAGTGGTGACTCACATTAACCCGGTTGCCGTAGCCGGCGTAGAAGGGGTTAGAGCCGTGCGGGAAGAGCGCCTTGATGTCGGCGAGGCACTGAATCTTGAACTCCTCGGGCTTCTTCTCGATGACCTCGCGGTGGAAGGCGCGCAGCAGCGACGTGGGGTTGAGCAGCAGCGGCCCGTCCGGCAGGCACACTTCGCCCTGCTTGATCGAGCGTAGGTACTCGCGCGTCACCTGCGTTTCATATTATTATATACAGTGAATGTGTATGGAAAATGAAAGAAAAGTACAAACATCAGCCTATTCCACAAGTGTGCCATATGACAATGCTTCCCAGAATATGATCCTTACAAGGGGAGGTATGGTGCAATAATACTGTTTTGTTTATTTTCTGCAATATTCACGAGCTATGAATTTTTTAAACTCTTATGAAGCAGTTTCTATCAAAATCAGCCCGGAGACTACTTTCAATATATTTCGCTATTCGTTGTAGTTCTGAATTTGGCTTTAAGCATTTTACACTGTTTAGAAGTTTTGATTCGGTCAATCAAACCTACATAAATAATTATTCTTCATATTTGTTATTCGAACATTCGTAGGTGTAGTTAAATCAAAGTGTGACGTCTTTTAAGACATACGTAATATTTCTCGTGCATAAGCACGATAAATACTGTAAACACGATTAACTTTGATAAAATAATGATCGTACGATGAGACGAATAGGAACGAACTAACAATAATTAATTAATGTAACTTCCGGGGTGATAACACAATTTATCAAAGCTGGGAGAATAAATATGACTGATAACCTGGTACCTTTTGGCTTTACTATGACGACAAGAGTGGCACCGATAAGGGGAAGCCTATATTTTAACACGATGCTTAGCCCACAGCTCCGCCCCCGTAAAACTCTCTTATCTATCCCACAGGAACAGCATTTCTTCAAACAAAATAGCGCGGATTCTGGCCTAACGATTCACACATCTATGAAGCAAAATTGACATAAAGCTTATACTTTCAAACACTATCGGTGAATGGACGGTCGATTCCTACAATAAAAAATTAAACTCCAAAATTGACCGTAGGTACCGACATTTTTGGTTCCAATTATTATTTCAGTATAGATCGCTTACGTCATTGTTCCGTCAACTTCCGACAAACCGTCACCAGGACAATTACGTTGTTCATCGGGAACATTGAACGAAAACAGCTATGAGTGGATTTACTAAGCATTGTATATGCAAAGCATGATCTAAGAATATATATTTTCAATTATCCATTTTCAAATAGGTCAAACATGCTGACAAAGTTATGTGATGGGTGGATAACTGGTAACAATGCTCACCCTGGCCTGGCCGATAGCGCGTGCGGACAGGTACAACAGCTGGTACCCGTTGTTCTTGATCTTGGTGAACAGCTGCGCCACCCCGGACTGCGCCCAGTCCTTGCCCACCAGTGGGAAAATGTGACCCAACACGTCAGACCTATAACAAATATTTATAGACGTAAAAAACCTTTTCCCAAAGGTTGGCTGTAAAAGATCGCTTCCTTGGCAATAAGGTCGCCATTTTTATACCTCTATTTTATGTGGATTTACTATTTAGCTCAGCTTCATGTACGAATAAAGAATACTTTATTGTGTTTTAATTACAAATCGAATCAATCAATCAATTAATTCATTTTGTTAATTTTGGAAGCATTTATTTTATCAACTTAAGCCAATTTAATTACTCTTTACAATAATCCGCAATCCACAAGATTTAACCCAACTTAATTTAAGAAAATTCGCAAAGTAATACCCGGTTTTATGTATCAACCGTTATATATCGGGTGTCACTTTGCAGATATCCATTGTTATAAATTAAGTTAGTTTAAATCTACTTCTACTTGCGGATCATTGTAGAGAGTAATTACTCTGGCTTAATTTAATAAAATAAAAACGACCAAAAGCAACTTACTATTTGTTGTAAGAAGTTGTTTAGAGCAAGACGCAGGTCGCATTGCGATGAGTTCGTGGCCAAAGGGTAAGCCAGTACAGATACAAATATCAATAAATACCCATAGTAATCATAACAATAGAGTGTGTGCCAAGAGTCACAAGCCAAACTTTACAGACATAATAATACCGCGACTACTCAATTGAATCTCAGTGTACACGACTGTACTGACTGTACATTTGCACGTGAGTAATAGTTTATTGTTATAACATTCAGACACGTAGTGGCATAGCTGCGCGAGATACATTTATTAAAAAACAATTGGCCACGTGATTTTTGGTCCAACTGAGCATTTGCCGTCTGACGTTCTCAAACTGCAACATAGAGACTGAACATATTCTTATAGCTCTATCCTACTTCAATAAGGATAGTTAATACTGAAAGAACATGAAATTAGGTTAGGTTTTGGAGAACTTTGACGCAATATCGTGAACGAATGTAACCACATGGCTTCGTCCATTGAAAGCCAAGATTATATCTAGCAGCCAGACTTTTTATTGTTGCGAGGTGGGGGCTAAGCGTGCTAAAAATGAACTTCCTGATCAAATAGAAAATTGCTTATAATTTTAATGACGCGCCAATTAGTCTACATGAATAAGCACTATTTTCTCTTTAGCAGCAACGCACCCGTGGCCAACTTCAAAGACTATGGTTCAGTTAGGTTCAGATCAGGTTTCTGTGACCTTGGTTATACAATTTCAGACTTAGTTACTCACTGGGTTATTACTTGATATTTTTACTCATTGGAGTCCAGCAATGGACCATAAAAGTTTGATGGATGGATGGATAGATCGATGGACGGATGGATAGTACTCACTTGGTAATGGTGCCGTCGATATCGGAGATGACGATTTTGTCGTCGTATCGCCAGCGGAACACGTTGCACTTGCAGCGCGTGGTGCCCTGGTACGCCGTCGTCACACTGAACACCATCTCGTTCATGCCCTCGCGCAGGTTTAGCTTTTTCTGGACAACAGTTAATACGAACGTAAGGCCTCATTTGTTTCTTTTTTTTCATACGTACTGAGCAGTTACCCGCATTGCTGCCAGGCGTGTGTTGGCCCGAGAGCAAAAAAATTTATGGAACATGCATATCTATGCGCACTGCGAAGGTGCTGCCCGCATTGATATGGGACGGCACGCAATTCGGGCAACGTCGCAGTGCGTACGAGGCCATCCGGGCAGAAACGTTGGTGTGCGATCAATGCTCAAGAAGCCGCACCGGTAACCTAATTCGGGTTACGGTTAATACGAGTGTTCTTGTTTGGGTATTAACTTGTTAAGCATTTTGATCAACTTTTACAGCATTCAGCGCAGGTCAATAACATGCTTTTAATTGATGAACCTAATACTTCATTGTCTATCTTACTTGCTGATACCATAAAACTAAAAAATTCTTCAATGAAATTGCAAGAAAAAGTCAAATATTTCGATTACCTCGTTTTGAGTTCTATTCCGATTAAATGGCATTCAAGGAACATACAGTCAAAGTTAGACTGTGGTATCCACTTAACATAAAATAGATTTTATAAATCGCCAAAAAAAAATTATTTCATTAATTTATTAATATGATATTGTGTACGGCCTGTTTCACGATATTTGACTGTTAACATCTGGCGTTTAAATAAATGTACCTGAATTCAGGTGTACCGCAGTTTCAAGGCAACAGTTATAAGTACGAAATATTATGACACCACATCTTATTATAAGTGTGGCAAGGTCAGACTGTTAGACTATTTGTGTTGCGATTGTTGAAAGTGTATTGAAGATAATGTAAAAAAAAAAGGCAAGCGTAAATTTTGGCAAAGCATCAAGCACCCAGGTCAATAACATCCGTAAATGAAGGTTAATAATACCAAATATGTGAAAAAGAAAGGGCAGATTTAAACTACTCGGAAAGAAACTATTCTCATTACATAAAAAGAAACAGATTTGTATACTAGGAAGAAATTCTAATACTAACTATTTGATCAGAGGATAGGCGCAATGTTTTGCGGAAGGTAGACTGTCTTCGAGACCGTTTCTGGGTTGCATCTTCGTGCTCGGAGTCGGACGAGCTCGCGTCGTGCCGTTCCTCAGCTGGAACAAGAATTGTTTACCTACTATTAAAAAGACACCACAATATGAAGATCTTTACAAACATCAAGATTTCCTTTATATCAATAATAATAGGCCTAGTAATAGGTCAAACCTTGTGGGTAGGACTTCGCGATGATTGCGTTGCCCTTATTTAGGAATGATACGAATATCTAGAGTATAGTTCTGTTTGCTTATTAGGCAAAACGTTTCCAAAAATATAGAAAAGTCTGTGTCTAAAATAAACAATAGTTGAGACACGTTGTAAGTATGTAGTATGTAGTATTACATACTGTTTTGCTCTATGTGTAACAGTCTTAACGGTCTTATCTCTGTTTGTCTACTTTGGGGACTCCACTCGTCCGCCGTCCACCCGATGGGCAAAATTGGAACTAACTGACATTTACTTACATTCCCTTTACATTGATCGACGACAGCGACGCTATTAGCTGTCATTCAGTCTTTCAACAAGATCAGATAAGTTTGTGGACCTATAGGAATTCAAAAACGGCAGCTTGTCGTAGTTACAAAGGTTCAGTAGTATTTCTCAAGTTCTACCCGATGTCAATCGCACAGAACGCCCATGTCATGTAACCACCTTTCACACCACAACGCAAGAGCTGTTATTAGTGCAGTGCTTTGTTGGCAATAACTAACAAACCTGCTATTGCATGTTGTGACACATATCACATTTCGTAATACGCCATTAGAAATTACTGATGTCATTCGTTTAAAATATACTATCGTTGCTAGTCATATGGTACTAATTGGTTAAATTGACGATCTCAATTTTCCTCTACCAATCGGCGCTGAAACAGCGTGGCAAAGTACGCCCTCAGTTGTGCGGTACCACTCATACTCTGCAGTTGCCCGCTAATAAATGAACGTTTCAAATTCATACAATATTTATTATATGTTTAAAGTAGGTAAGCTAATTCTAAATAAATGCTAATTAATCCTTACCTACTTAATAAACAATTGTATTATGTTTTACGCAAAAAAATACAGTAAATACTTGACATAAATTACTTTCGGGAAATTATGCGAATAATTTGTTTGGTGTGAACTTATTAATCAGACGCACCTCTTGGTAATGTTCCTTTGTTTACGGATTCGGTGGCGATAACGTCATCGGTGGCAAACGGCTCCGCGTCTAGCTCATCTTCCAAAGCCGCATCTCCTTCCTTGGGCTCCTCTAGAGCATTCTCACCCAAACTATCCACTTGGTCTAAATCGGTCGATTCCAGTTTCCTCATTTCTTCAATATTTGGCATATTAGAATCCTGGATGCCGTCCTTCGAAGGGGATTGATTCCTATAAATATATAAGAGATGGAGATTAGTATATCGATCATTCATATGACTGCCACGCTTTCCTAAAAGTATGTTTCAGCAATGGATATAATTTGGCGTAAGATGAAGCTGGTGGATTAGCAGCCAATTTATATAAATAATTATACTCATTATAATTTGTGTCCAACTTTAACAAAGAACAATACAACATTTATTTTAATATAAATTAAAACTATTATGTATATTATAGTATTTCCAAGAAATATTTTGAATTGGGTATCAGGTAAGTATATAGTATAATATCTTATCAGAACAATATTTATTATATTTAGATTATTTCGCTGTTTTTCTGTAAAAATTATAAAATAATTTCATGAATACTTATGTTATTTAAACGTTTATTTTGTGAACTTATATGAACTATAATCCTGTATAGTAAAAATGTATCAATGAAAAAACTGAAGTAAGTTGTAATTACGAATTTAATTAAGTCATGGGATACAGCATGATCTTTCATGTTATGTTGTAATGTCATGTTGTAAGTGGTGCAGACATAGCTAAACATGACTAATTAAATGAATGTTATGATTTCTTAACATATCAATTTTAACTAAGTTGCAGATAAAATATATTAGACCGATTAGTGTGCTGTGTACCTACCTAAATTAAGCTAAAAAAAGTTCAAATGTTTGTCCGTACAAGCACAATGTAGACTAAAATCAACAAAACACAGTCGACGTAAATAGTAACACACATTAGCACACACCAGTGAACAATGCAGTCGTAGGGACCAGGCGATAGTGAATAATGGTACTTATGGTGTAAATTAATAAGACCCACGCACACTGAACCGCGAAATAGCAGACATTTTGTATATTATTATATAGGTAGAGATATATGAAGCTTTGAGATATGTACGCTGATGTAATAGGTGGGGTGGAAGTTGGCTCGCTTCCTGCAACAGACGTGCCATTTGTCTAAATAGGAGACGCTTAGGCTAACAAAAACGGTTTAATAAAATCAAATGAACTTTCGTTGACGACAGTCGTGACGTTAATAAATTAATATGTATATATTAATGTGTATAATTAATATGCATGTTTTAGTATATTTTTAAATCATATGTTCCAGATACAGTTCGTTTACATTTTACACTTACATGTGTTACTAGGCTGTAAACGCCTTATAATCAGTACTGAATATTAAAACATAGTGCGAAATTATCTCGATGTGTTAAGTAATAAATTTTAATATCCAACTAATCAAGATACGATTTTCAGAGTAGATATATGTAAAGGCGCTGAAAACTAGCTCAAACTTTAAAAGGTTCCGCGCCTCCGATAGTCAACCGAAACCCTATGAATATGTACTATGATATTTTCAAAATGTTTTAGTGATAATTAACGGGGAGACTATTGTGATACCAATGGTTCGTCTTTGAGCCAGCAGCAATATACTGAATGCAGATCTTCTAAATGTGTGTAACGCTGCAATGTACATAACCTACTAAGTTTTCAAATTGCACCTACAGTAAAATAGCTATAAAGTCATGTATTACAATGTTTGTATTTATAAAGTTACGATTAAATATACATTTTTTTTTCCTTTCTTTTCGTGGTCAGTTTCCCTGACTAACAAGTTTTAGGTCCCGGGTTGGATCCCCGGCCGGAGCAGTCATTTGGCACATCAATATTTCTATTCGAGTCTTGGGCGTTAAACTGTGTTGTTTTCTATTGTCTAGCATATATATGCAGAGGTGTGAGTATGCGAGCGAGTTTTGTAATGAACCGCGAGGAGGATGGTACTGCGGAGACATACCGCTTGTTGGGCGCGTCGCTGGTGTTGGTGCGGCGCCAGCTCCACCACGAGTAGGAGCGCGGCTTGTTGCTAGCCGCCTCGTCCGCCGCGACCACCGTCTCGCCCTTCTCCAGCGCATCCAGCACGCGCTGTCACAAAAAAACCGATTCGTGCAACAGAGTATACACGCGCAACACAAAAAATGTGGGATTGCTAAAATCCGAATAATAAAGAATATGTGTTAGTTCTACTAACTTCGTTAGTTCCGAATTATTGAGTTGAATGTTTAATTATTTGTTTATTTATTTATTTAATGAAATGCAAAAAGAGACTAAAGATATAGTCGTCGTCTTAACACCTACACTTACACATTTGATATTACGCCATCTCACTTCAGATAACTATTATTGTTATGAATTATTATTCTTCTACGTTGACAGTGCGGAAACACCCCGTTCGTTCGTTTGTCGGGTACATTCAGGTAAAATAAGTCATTCTTACGTTGGGCAGCGGCCGTCGGTACGCCAGTAAGGACAGCAGCAACGGCGCAGCGGCGCGCCACGGCAGCCGCCGCGTACCCAAACGCACTTCCAGCCGCGCGCCCGCGCCCACGGCGGCGCCCGCGGCTACGCCCACGGCCCCGCACTCGCCTTCGCCGCAGCGCGCGCAGAACTCTTCGAACGATAGCGCCCGTGATACCGCGCCCTCACTCACCCACACTGTAACTTGACCCCTGTTGCAAATAAACATAGGGTTGTAATGTAACCAGGTAAAACTGGTCAGCATCATCATCTGCATCTTACCCACTTTCGAGTAGTGGTAGATCCCAATCAGGAGGATCCCATACTGTTACATGGTATTGTGTTCCGCTAGTAAACAAGTCCAGATGACCGGAAATACGTAACAAAAGCATCAAGCAGCCATTGTTCTCATAATAATATGCCTCACTCAGTAGTATACAGCGCTTTAAGTTTAAGTAACATTGAACATGTATTTTTGCAGCGCACCAATCGCCGAAGACCGAGGTTTGATCCACATCAATTGGATTCGTGTCGGTCCTCCATGAAACGGTTCGCGCAATCTTTTTTTAATCAGGTTTTAAATTTTCGTATTTAGAGCTTGTTTTTTTGCCACATACAGAACACCATTTTTTTTACGTAATATTACCCTGACGCGGGCCATATTGGTTTTTCCCAAACAAATTATACCCTATGACATTTTGTGCATCAAGTCGAATCTAACACCTACATCTAACACACACAACATCTAACACCATTTGTTAACATCCATCCAGCCGTGTAGGCTACTCAGCGTGACAAAGAAACAGACATACATACAAACTCTCAAAAAACATAAGGCCACCATTCTTCCGCAGTCGGGTAAAAAAAGGTGCAATGAATGGGCACTGACTTGGACAGCAGCTTGTCGTCGTCGTCGGAGTCGAGCGCTGGCGGGTCGAGCGACGCGGGCGACTGCGGCAGCGACGGCCCGTTGCCCGACTCGTACTCCTCCTCCGTGGGCCCGCACGCGCCGCCGGCGCCACCTGCACGCGGCGACACATTAGCTAGCTCACACACGACACCGATTGCAAGCTCGGGTAGACGGCATACTTTTATGTGTCAAGTAAGAGTTAAATACTCATAGTCGTATACCATATAAAACATTTACTTATTATATTTATGTTCGACGATTTTGTCTATAAACAAAGTCCATCGTTCCAATTTTACTACTTGACTAAACTATAGTTAATCAATCTAGAGAAACGAGCAATTTTAGAGCCACTTTATGCGTACAGAAGTAGATACTTATACGAGTATGTTCACAGATCGTCCTCACTTCTTTCTTCTACCAACCTTCTAACTGCACTAAAATTCTTTACAAATAGGAATAGTTTATGTAGTAGAGTAGTTGAACTCACGGTACTGTTCAGCGTGTTGTTTCGGGAAGTAGAGATTTGGGTCAACCTGTCCGCGGTCGAGGTCGTCCAGGTAGACACCCTCTGTGGCTGCGTCGGTGTCGCGCGTCATGAAGCGGAACATGCCGCTGAGCACGCCGCGCCGCCCGGGCCGCTCCTCGTCTGAGCTGAGCGGCTCCGTGGGCGACGCGGGCTCCGCGAGACACGCCGGGGAGGCCAGCGACTCCGGGCACTCCGCCCCCTGCACCCGCACTGGCGGTTCCGGCAGCTCCCCCCAGCGCCAAGATTGCGACGACTTGTCCCCGCTCGTCGTCCGCGCCAACTCCACCTCAGTGTCGGATTGCACCGGAGTATCGTGGCGGGAACCTTTGCTAAAATATTATCGAGCGATGAATAACGACTTAACATTACAATTGTAAATTAAACGACTAGTAAATACTAAACCGGCAAGTGCTGCAACAAAAAAAAAGCGGGCGAGATATAGATATTTTAGGGCCCATGTTAGTAGCGTAAACGTGTTCTTTTTTACTGTAAGTCACGAGTGGGATTATAGAGTAAGTGATAAAAGTTTAAGAAAGTATAATCAAAAATAAGATTTGAGTTTATAAACATTAAAAACACGTGTGATTCCACGAATACTATTCGAATACTATATGTATATGAAGTAATGAATGTTGTAATCCGAGTGTTATCATAAAATCGATATAAACATAGACAATCATAATGGACTTTGCTAATTTTGTTGATAGAACTTTTTATATTTATACGAGTAATAAGCATTAGATGTAAAAATAAAGTTGTCGGTTGCCAGAGCTTAGCTTGGAATGCGATAGTTGGATTAACGTTATCTATGTGAATGACCTCGTTTATAGAAGAATACAAAAGTAATTCTTAGTTTTCTGATATTAGAAATATACTTAAATCAAGCTACGATATTTTACGATATCTGACTGCGCAGGTCTAAGTGCAGTCATAAGTGATGTTAATTCTGTGTAAAAATCGAGGCAATTTGACTAATTGCCTCATTAACTTAATTAACACGCAGAGTTTTAATTGATTCGTAGATTATATTCATATCATATTCATTTACAAAATTTACAGTAAGTAGGTACAGAAATCTAAATAACAGCTCTAACTACCGTTAATTATTGTTTTACTACTTCATTAGTCGGTTAACGACATAGGTAATAATTATTAATTAATACACTAACCAGACTGAGCAGACTACAAACCGTACATTTTAACTAATACGTTATACTACGAAAGCGACTCCCGACTGATTCAAAATCGATTCACAACGATTAATCGATTTAGAATTTCAACATGAACTGTTTTAAACCCCCGACCCATTTTGTTATAAGCATTTGTCTGTCCGTCTGTGTCTCCTTAACGGATGAACCGATTTTAATGTGGTTTAAAATAAATCGCTCGAAATAGTGTTCTCATCGACAAATCGGTTCATCGATTGAGATTGATAGATATTTTTGTCGGAGGTTCTTTTAGTATCAAATTAGTCTATGTGACAACTGTAAGCGAGGCGAGGTGTAAGATATAATAATATTGGTGTTTACGCGTGTCTGGAGGCGCTGTGCACCTCGAACGCGGTGTCCGACAACGCCAATGGGATGCGGTTCTCGCCATTCAGCTTCATGTTGGACATCTCATCGCTGCAACCAGGCGGATTACTCAAAATACGAACAGACACATGCTTCCGCCTTCAACCATGCGAAATGCCTACAGTACATAAATCGCAGATGAACAAATAGCTAACTTCGTTGGAGAGCGTAAGGTATATGATGCCGGTTTTGCAAGGGTTGTCACATTAAATGACATACAAAAAAACAAATGACGTTTTTAGACACTCTTTTGGACATTACAACTTAACTGATGACTTATCTAACGGAATGGAGAGAGTATAGAACAGAATTAAACACTGTTTGATATTTACTTATTGTGTAGCGTGTTCAATTTCCTAGATACGAACGATTGTATTTACTCAATGTTATATAAGTAATCATGTAAGTGACTGTGGTCTCTGTGAGTTCTTTAAACACAGCTGATTGTTACGTAATATATTAGAAAACAGAAACAGTCACAAACAATTTTGAGCAACGTGTTTTGCAATACAAGTAATAATGGCCTATGGATCTAATGGTCACATATTGTGGTCTACAGATGACCTGAAGAACAATTATTCTATATCCATCAGTTAACAACATACATACAATAAGATTTGTGCACTGTCTGCATGACGTAACGGTGAATGCTTAGCCGCGCTAAGTAATAGTGGGCTCATCGCTGCGTGATTGTATGAAGTTGTCTCTCTGTTGGCTACTGACTCCTATGACCTAACTTCAATTACTAACGTTACGTTTATATGCAAGGAAGTATTAAAAGTTGGAACAATGGGCCTTTTTTATTCTTTTCAATTTGAATAATTCCATGATAGTCATAGTTAATACTTAAATGGGACAATGAAAAGGTAAATTTTTAAATTGGCTTGATTAAGACTTCTGTAATACTTTAGAAACATATTAAACAATCCATAAGGAAACATTCTTAATTCTTAATCATTCGGATAAGGAAGGACATTAGGTCTTATCGCATCTATGTCAAGCCAGGTTTATAGTTTTAATATGGTTACAATTTAGGTTTACCATAATATTAATAGTAGTTTATTATGGTTTAAAATGAAGTAGGTACCGACAAGTAAAACATTTTCCATTACCTATATGTTGAGAGAGCGAGGGGACGATAATAACTCGTACGCTCAGAAATAATAGGCGCAAAACTATTTCTCATGTTTTTTGGTAACGTGACACACGACATCCGAGAGTTTAAAGATGTTTGAGTCATGATCCAGGTCCGCAGGAGCTAGGCCGATGTGTAAACAAGCGCTTGATATATCCAATGCCCTTCTCTTTGACTTGAACGTGGACACATTGTTACGACTTCAGTATTTCATATTGCTAGCATACCCGATTTTGATAGAATATGGACTTACCTAAGCGACGCAGCGTTAACTTCGGTGTCACTAAAGAAGTGTATGTCAGTGGCGTTGGGAATCGGCGCGGGCTGCGAGCCGCGCGTCTCGCACCCGGCGAGGTCGGACTGGCTCGACACGGAGCTGGTGGAGGATTTTCTTTGGTGCTTCTTCTTCGAGCTTACTTTCCTGGTCTTCTTTTTTTTCTTTCCGTTGCCGTTCTGTTTTGAATCCTCGAGGGAGGGAGCAGCTTCTATGGGGCGGAAGTCGTTATGGGCGCTGATCTTTTGCACCGTTTGGTTGGCTTCGCTCTCAGCTTCTCCCAGTTGCGCGGCGGCGAATGTTCTCGGCTTGGCGTCGGGCCAGTCCGCGGAGGCCTCGTCCAGACCCTCCATCTCGAACAGGGCCTCGTTCTCGTGATCGTCACATGTCTTCCTGTCATCTTTGGCTTTATTCCTTGTTAGCTTACTTAGATCCGGCTTCTGCATAGTCTGCCCGTCGGCGGTGTACCTTAAAATAAACAGAAGTTTAAGTGAAATCGTCCGCCTCCCTAACTGTGTGTAATTCTAAATTTCGAACGCCAATGGCTTAGGTAAGTAATGTCGAACTGCCTCCCAAACTAACTTTGAAGCTATGCTGTTTAATACAATTTTCTTCACACTTGTGTGAGCTCACAGTGCGTGTAATTATGGCTACGTTATTCTTGTTAGCATAAATACAGCAATCATCCACGGTTTACAAACTATAGTTTCGCTTTCGTATTTCATGCATAAGTAAAAAAACTAATTGCAAGATGGATTCGCATTCTAGTTTTCATAGTTTTGTGTCCTTATAATTGTTTGTGACGCAAACGGCAATGACTATGAGACTGCCCGGTTTAATATATTACTACTTAACATCAGATTTCAATTATGTAAATCTAGTGGCAAAAGGCCACTCGGAATAAGTAACGTATACGTGTTTTGTAGACGTTACATCCGAATAATCCTATATTATGTCAAAAGGCGGACAAAAGATGTTCATGGACGGACGTGTTAATACAAGACAATTTACATTTGTGGCGTAAGATCTTTGACTGCACAATATACTGCACGCGTTAAAAACCATGAGTGTGCTCATGTATTTCCCCTTTGCTTCTTTACAAAGGAAGTAAACAGTCCGTCTGATGTAAATTAAAGACTTTAGAAGATTTAAACACCCTGAGAGTTGCGAGTCTGCGACCGTAGATACAGATTCTAAAATTTCATGTGAGATGAAAAGTTTGAGGGCGTACACGCGGTACGTCTTGCGTTGCAGCCGGCGGCGACCCTTGGACTCGTGGTAGACTCTAACCAACTTCAAACATTCTGTTTCCTCCTTGGTCGTAGATGCAATAAGCAGGTCAGACAAATTGATGAAACAGATTTTACATGTCATAAGATTAGCAAAAGGGCATGCAGTCCCGCCATTCACTGCCGCCCATGGACATCTGTGACACTAATCGATTATACGAGGTACTGTTA
>DWLO01000700.1:0-18353 GCA_018245335.1 Dalla quadristriga | reverse complement strand
GGGGTGGGGGCGGGGGGGGGGCGCGGGGCCCAGGCGGGGGCGGCGGGGAGCGCGGGGGGCGTACCGGGGCGGCGCGCGTCCAGCGAAGCGGCGGGCTGCAGGAACCACTCGGAGCGCGTTCGCATGCGCGCGCGCTGTCGCTCGTGAACCTACGGCATCGCGCCCACAGCTTAGGGCTTTGCCACACGTGATACTTTTGGCATCGGTTCTCGGCCTTTTTAAAGCGCGATCGATCTGCGATAAACCGCGACGTCGTGCTTAGCGAATGCATGTCGCTTTGGCGACGTTCTCCATTGTGTGTAAAAAATCCTTACGTGTCAGAGCTTTATATGATAGTTGCTTCTGACGTTTAAATGTGTGCTAAGAGAGGTAGCTGCATCAAGCTACCGAAAGTAACCTCAAATATTACCGTATGAATGTAATCGCTGCACTGAGCTTTTGATATAAAGTTTATAAACGATAAAACCGCCGATCGCAGATGCTGAAAGTATCGCGTGTGCTTAGACCCTTCGTCCGGAATGACCCGCAAGTTGAGTCGCACTTGCCAGTTTAGTTTGTACTAGTTGGCCCATTAAATTACTAATGAACTCACGATTTGATCAATTAGCTTAACTTAGATTATTCGATCATCGAAACGAGTACCTCTCGCTACCCTAGCTGGGCCGTTAAGCTCTCGAATTGATTACTCCATACCCTATAACGCCAACCAGCAATGAGTCGAATCCAATTCACAGCCATTGACTACAAGGCAAATGACATTATTTGCCTTGTAGTAAAGGTATTTTTGGATTTTTAAAGATTTGTGTACCAAATTAGCGAAGAACAGCTCATGACGAATTTCATAGGCCTATCTCCATAATTTTTATTTCATGGCCGATTTTTACGTTATATAACAGTCGAGTAATGCACTAAATTACATTCTACTCTTTAGTACCCGCAACGACAAAATTCAAGCTCCATGGGCGTTAATATTGTTAGGGAATGAAACAAGAATGTTAGTTTCATTAGTATATCTAACAGTTCGTCTACTTATATTAGTAATTATTATCAACATGGAAAGTTTAGGTTATCTATGGCATACATCGAAAAGGAAATTACCATTACCATAAACTAAGTTTTATTAAACTACTACTTAATTTCATATCATATAACACAACCATAATCAAATTGACAATTGTATGCTAAAAGTATGTTAAGTAATGCACTTTAACGATTGCTATTGTCAACATAGACAGGTACGTAACCTCCGCTCCTAATGTTGCCTAAAGACTTATATAAAATACACAATTTAGAACAAGCAACTAAAAAATTTCTACGCTATAAAATATAACTTATTTGTAATGGCAAAAACAAAAGGGCTAAATATTGAATTCGCTGACCATGAAATGGCTCTAATCATAAAGCGTTTACAGACAAATATATCACATTAAATAATTAAAAATGATCCACGAAAACTAAATGGGGTTAGAAACAGTTGTAACTCTCCTAATTTACCTCCGAGGCAAGATTATCATGCATTCAGACATGACACTAACCACTGACAAATACTATCTTAAACTCCTGAAGGTAAATGATTGTATAATAATAATCAAATCTTAATGATTTATTACTCGACTCTATTATCGGTTAGAATAGAAACTATGTTCTCTTACAAAATACATGATCACGGTCAAAGTTTATTCTGTATTTGGCATTGGTTTGCGTCAAAGGATAGTGGTGAGAAGTTTCGGTCTGCGAGCAAAAGCTCAGTGGGCGTACTACGGGAGGCTACGGAGTAAAGTCTCTTCACCATTTCACTTAAACAAAAGGTCCTTTAATGTACGCTAGAATTTAAACATACACCATATTAAGATCAACATAATACTGTCGAGTGGAGATGGATCGCAAATGTTTTCACAACAGAAACAGATAATTGTTAAAGGATTGTGTTTCAACTTTAAAATGTTTAAGGAATCAACTTATATTACTAACTTGAGCTTTCATATTTAAGTGCTCATTTATTTAACTATTAGGCCTGTTTCTCTCTCTAAATCTATATACTAATATTCTTATTAACACCTAATACTAACAGGATCAACTATATTAGTTCCTCGTACAGTCGTTTTCAAAGTTTGTCACAGATGTCAATGGGCGCCAGTGAATGGATACTACATGCCCATCTCCTATCCTAATTTTTAAAAAACATGACAGACCTCTCGACATAGTTGGTAACTAGGTCTATTTTATAGCCGTTGAAATTCTAACGATATAACAACCATCGAAATCCAAATGTACAAAACTTAATAATACCATGAAATCCATTTAAAATTTGTAAAAATATCTGTTGTGCAGTTTGTGATACTTCCACGATACCTTTATACAAAATAGAGAGTTCCAGAAAACCCAGAGTAATGGACAGAGATGTACAAATAAGAGATATATCAAGTGCTACCTGTTTACCAATTAGATTTTAACCTATTATCACAGTATAGAAAATAATAGGCTAACTATTTTCGACTACTCTAAAGGATTATTAAAATGGTATTTTTAAGGGGCAATTCAATTAGCAGTAAGATTAGGGGATTCCACACCCGGCTTGACTAAACTATTTATTTTGTTCGGATGAATTGAGCCAGTAAGAATTCATTTTAAACACTAGTTTTTGGTATTAAAATGGTTCGATTTTTCCAGTGATGCACTCACTTCTAAACTTTAGAATAAAAAGTCATCCGGTGAAATTCAAACCGACCGAACGGTGATATCCACCGATCATGTTGTGTTATCAATCAATGGATATCAGTGTTTTTAATCTTCTCACACATCTGTTTAAATGCGTTCGGGGTCGGTTTTCGGGTCCTTTCGTCCCCCTGACCGATGTTTCAGTCGCGGTCCTTGGGTCTGTGCCTTTAGCACATGTTAATGCCAATCCGTGCCCTTACGAGCGGGTAAAAAGCAGTATTTTCATACTCCGATGTCCGGTACGATATAGTACGGTGCAAAATCCCCTAATCGATACACGCAGTAACACAGCTCAACCAGGATAAGTTGACATGCGGCGCGCGTACCTGCGGCAGGTAGGAGAGGCTCTTGGTGCTCTCGGCGTACTTGTTGATGGCGCGCAGCTCCTCGAGGGTCATGTGCGGGCTGGAGTTGCTGCGCGACGATTGCGACGACGAGCTCACGGACACCTGCAATGCGAGGGCGGAGCTCTGAAGTGGTGCCGCCTGGAGCTCCTAGGATAGATACAAAGGGTGTGTTTATGTGTTTTCTGTTAGTCAGCCTTATATTTGATTATTGCGTAGGAGCATTCCTAGACAACGCGGCTGAGGGCAATGAGAATAAGTTGGTAGTGTCAAAATGTTTTGATAACTAATTCCAGGTCAAAATTATCTACTGAAATATCAATACCTGGATATGTGATCCAGAAAACATCACCGTACAGAAGTTCGTTATAAAATCTACGGCTTTGGTTCATAGGACGCAATCCTTGAAGTGGAGTTACAAGAATGACGATGAATTTCACGATTGACTGTGAAAAAACCTATTCGTATAGTTAAAAAAAAAGCGTACCTTGAATACGCTCTCCTCGAGCGATATGGACAGGCGCGTGCACGAGTCGAGCAGGCTGTGCTCGGGAATGATGCCCAGCCCCAGTGCGCCCACGCCCGCGCCCCCCACGGCGCCCACGCCCACCAGCGCGGGCATCGACTGACACTCCTCTGACTTCGATAGACCTGCGAACCACGAAAAAGGTTTACAAGACCTACAAATTATGAAAATAGTTTACAAGACCTGCAAACGATGTAAATGTTTACCAGACGTGGAAACCACGCAAAGGTTTACAATGGAAAGCACAAGAAATGTTGTCAAGACCTGCAAACCACACAAGATTTACACACCACGAGAAAGTTTTTTTATAACCTGCAAACCCTTTATGTTTATAACTATTAGCTAGTAACTAATTCTTACGCCTGATGAGTATATTATTTTAATAGGTAACGACTTAATTTCAAGCCAAACTGACCCATACAACATACCACACATTTAATCCCTTCCAATATTTGTGTCGCATAAGTAACGAACCAGGTAATGTCCCCCTAATGTTAGATGCGTCTAATCACAGCTTATGGACCAACTCAAACCTCAAACCAATCACTATATATCGATACTATACTATGTTATACCCAAAGTCATTGAGAGATACTACTGTTTCTCAAGCTACGACTTATACGCGGGCCACAAGATACTAATGCCGTTAACCGCTTGGCAATAGAAATAGATCCAACGATGATACTTCCGTACATTGAGAATACTAGCTTTAGATACGACTGAATCTAATAATTGTTGTTATGACTTAGCAAGCTACTGATTTATATTGAAACTAGGGTGGGTTTGATACCAACAACATGATAATTTGTACCAATACCACACATTTTTGGACTGTATATTTATAACCTCCATAGAACTTTGACAAGAACTTTGTTATAAGAATATAATCACTATACGAGATTATCTATAAAATAAAAAATATATATTGGCGTAGATATATAAATATTTCCCACAAGAAATAAATACCTAAAAGTTCAGGTTAACAAGAATTGCACTCGGCTACGCTCAGGATTTATTAAAACAAAACCAATATTTAGAATTTATTGAAGAAAATTCAATCACACAAAATAAATCTGATGTGATATGACTACATCCCGATGACATTGTATTATAATGATTATCAATTAAACTACCCTCTACCAGAATTAATTAAACGGTAATAATTAGTTTTAAAATATGTAGTGATGATTAAATTACAAAGTTATATTGACCCATAACTGCAGGCAAAAGTCAGTTTGTGAAATTATTATTATTTAAATTTAGTAATCCCTGAAATGCTAATATTATTTCTAAGTGCCACCACACCCCTACTTCCACAAATTGATGAGGTCTAAAGTCACACTACATGTCAAATGAGTGTAATTATTGAAATGTGATGTTATTTATTTTATCTTGTTAACTGACGTAACTCACCAAATATTTGTATAACATATTCTATATTTATTATAAACACTGCAGTATTTTAGCAACTTATACGAGTGTCATTGAGAGGACCTGCGAAAAATATCTAGACTTAGTCATAATCGGCAATAGGTATAGTACATTTGGTTATTTGAAATGAACATTGAATCAATGTTGAATCAATATTTACAAGTCCTTTGTTATTACGTTTCCTGTACACTGCATATAATTGCATAAATAAATTCATACATACCTTCTAAATTAAATTTATTCCCCCAACGATCGCACTCACATTGAAGCCACGTTTTTTCTGCTTCTAAGGAAAATTGTCCTGGAAAAGAAGTTTGTGAGATTTTAAACAGAATATTACAAAAATAACTCAAAGTTGAATTAAGTTAAATTATACTAAATAGTGATATATGATATGATATAATATGAATATGATATATACCAAAATCCACCCTATGTTGGAGTTGAATACCGACTGTCTTCGACGCTATGCGCATAGTAAGTAACATGTTCATTAGTGACTAATTAAATCTTGTATCTTATCTTCCAGAAATTCCTGGAGCGCGCTGGCCTCAATTGTTAAATTGAGATGGGCGACACACATGCGCAGATTAGATAGGTTACAAGCTGAGAGGCTATACATAAGACGATGTGCTATATGTACGAGGGTGTACGTACGTAACTTATGTTATAGTCGATCTCCGGCCGGGGCAGACATTTATTTGGCAGATAAACGTTTGTACTCGGTTCTTGGGCGTTAAATTGTGTTGTGTTTTCTGAGTGTGTCCGCCACCCGCAACACAGCGAATCTTAGTATGGGGGTGTGAGTGTGTAAGCGTTTATTTATTTATTTATATCTAACCTTAACCATTATCTTGAATTCCGTGACAATTCCAATAGGTATTATACTTTTGGAGCATAAAATAGGAACTGTAGAAAACTGTAATGTCTTGTGTAATTAAAACATTCCAGCCGCCATCAAAGCCCACAGCCGGGTAATGGAATTTATTAGAAATAAATTGCTGTTTCGCTAGGCGACCGTATCCGAAACGATGAAATCCGTAGACGACCAAAGGTCACCGACATAGCTCGCAGAATTAGCAAGCTGAAGTGGAACTGGGCAGGGCACATCGTTCGAAGGACTGATAAAGGAAGGAGCAAGGAGCACCCGTCGCCCCTAGACCATGTGGACTGACGATTTGAAGAACACAGCGGGATACCGCTGGATTCATAGGGCCACAGGTCCGGATTAGCGCCAACTAGTAGAGGCCTATGTCCAGCAGTGGACTTTCAGGGGCTTATAAATGGATGGAGATAAATTACTGTTAGCTAGACTTTTTGTTACAATTTGTAAAAACGTATATGATCCTCAATGGATCCACAATGCTTCTTACTCCAAGTGGCCATTGTTTTCACAAAACCTTGCCAAACCCCGATCAGTGTTCGCAGCGAACAATGCGTGGGAACCTCGTTCTGTAATAATCGCATCGCGTGTTGTGACACCGGCGAAAGTTATCTCCAATTTGCGAGATTACGCGCTGATCGATATGAGCGCTGGCAGTGTTCACACGTGCAATATCCATTTACGATTAACTCGCTTGATATTACATTTTGAGCGTTCGCTACCCCAATACCTATATGCGATATACTGTACGACTAACGCTGCAAAATACTATCTGCATGGTGGAGAAGCAGAGTATAATCCTTCCTCTACCGTGTGGAGACCTTTTCCCCGCGATGGGAAAAGCCACTCAGTTATAGCACCAGATCTAAGAGTGCGTATTAGTTTCCAATATGACATATCGAACTGGACTTAATACTCGTAGCATAAGCTTCTTGGTCACAATGGTCGCGGCAACGGTGGCTGATCTCTTAAGTAGAATATCCATTCTCCCTTCAACCGCAGAATGCAGTCCGTAACCCGCGCGTAGTACTCGTAGATGTCACGCAAGCTAACAAGGCGTGGCACCAAATATATGTGTATTACTGGCTATCAACTTATCAGTATGGACTTACTAGCGTACGCCTCCTGGTCGCGGTGGTGTCTCGGCGGGGGCGGATCCCTAAAGGAACATATCCACTCGTCCTTCACCCGCAAAATGCGGCCCGTCACCCTTGCGTAGTACTCGTAGTTATCACGCCCGAACAAGTCCCCAGCGCTGAACTGCTCGATCAGTTGCCGCATGATGCGGGTCGCCACCTGGAGTTAATTCGACGGTCAGTAGCTGCAACCGCATTGAAATTGCAACAATATACTGCGTCAAGCAAGCAATTGCTGCGATATACGCATCCAGATTGCCTATTATTAAAATAATTAAGGCAGGAGTGCCAAATAAATTACCTTAGAATTTTTTCTGCGATTATTATGGTTACATTTACATTTAAAAGACGCATTAAAATATTCTCCCCGCACCGTTTTCAGTCACCTACAATACTAATGTTATTTTCTAGTGAAAGGGGAATAGGGGCATTCTAGGCTAAGCTTATAAACAGCGCCACTCCCTTGCGGGTTGATAGTAGGCTATAAATTACACTATTTTAAGGCTGAGTACATGCAAGGCTTGCATTACTGGCAAGTTCACGCTTGCTAATATAATGAAAAGCTTTTGCCGTAGATAAAACTACTTGATTGATACATAAGAAACTTCTGTTTAATTTTTTAAAGACTTAACAAGCAAAGCTCTATAGTTTCTATATTCTGTATCTACAGATAACTAGACAGTTGGATATATTCCCAAGCATTAGGTACGTAACGTACTACGACAACATAAAATAAAATAGTTAAGCAACTAAAAATGTCGAGTGCTACGTAATTAGAACAGTGAAAACAGATGAGTCAAGCCGAAAAGGAAATGAGTAACGAATTTAATTTCGTGAATCAAGCCCTTATCTGAGGCTCGCTAGAGCAATGTTGCGTACGGCTGGCGTGAGCAAATGTTGTGCGAAGGTATTTACACTATGATATAGCGCAGTTGCCGATGTTTTGCGAGCAAAATTGAAGTAAATACGTTTTCCTTAAAATATGCAATCTTCATCATTGGCCAGCAAAAAATAACGTTATTAGGCAGGTAGCCTATACCTAAGTATCGTCTCCTTATTTTGATGATACTCCATTTATGTACAAAACGCGGATACTATTCGATTTCATGTCTCCAGAATTTGGGTTTCTTAAAATATATTTGTACCATCATGCATCATCCACGTACAGCCACTTCACTGGAATCATTGAGAAGTAAGCCACGGCGTGCTATACGCAACGAGTTAGAAATGTGATGCACTGATAAGTCTGGCCACACAATGCTATCTTAATAGGAACGCTTCTGTTTTTGCTCGCAAGGTGTATTCGATGCTTATTAGCACATCACCTCATAATCACATCGATCGCTGGAAACTTACGCAACAATTGAATACACAAGCAGCATTTTAGCGCTCTTTTGTAATTTTCTTGCCCCAAATTATTATTCATAAGCATGAAATCAATTATCTTTTTCGTCTTTCACGCTTAAGCTTTTATAATTTAAATTTTATTTAATTCAAATTGCTCATTGCCGAGTTTGCACTTAGCGAGTTTTGTATTAAATATGCTGAAAATTCTTTCTAGAACCTACGTGATAGATTTCGATAGCTTGTCATCCGCACTTGCTAAAGCATGTGCCTATAAAATAGGTCATCGATTGCGACGGACCCTATGGAGGACGTTATTAACAGTCGATAGATAATGGTAACCGAGTACGGGCTGCGCTGTTAATGGGGTGACGATGACCACATGTGGGTATACAGCAGATTCGGTTAAGAGAACTATTACGTATCACATCTCTCGTTCGCACATTCTAACATTTGCAATGATTGTTAAAATCTAGGAATACTTTTTAATAATGTGATTCAATATTGTTGACAATAACATAAAGGCCATTTTAGACATATTAAAATTTTCATATACCTAATATTTGACACAGGAAGCTAGCAAGAAAATTTAAAAATTGTGTGCGCCATTTTAAAACATTTTTAAACCTGATTTTTCTCTATTAAAAACTAGGTACCTACCTTACTTACTTACTAAGGAATATGAAAATTAAAATATGTCTTAAATTCCCGTAATGTTATTGTCAGACACGATAATGAATCACAATTTTCAAAAGTCTTTGAAAATATTCGAATGTGCGAGCGAGAGACGTGAAGCATGATAGTGGTATTGAGTAAATATTTCATCAAAAGGGAACGGCTGGGCAGAAAAGATTAATCAAACGACAGCCGTGCGAAGCAGTTCGGTGATGGGAATATAATTATGTGCATCAAAGAACGCCATGGATTACCATTCCACCAAGCTGCGCAAAATGCCAAGGTGTTTATTTTTTAATTGAAGACAATGATTTTGAGTCCGAAATTAGTAAACCATTGTCTTTATAAATGAACACTACAACATACTTTTTGTATGCTGAAAATAATTATCATATACTAAAAGAAACAATCTTTACTTACATTTAGTTATAAATAAGGTAAGGTAATGTGTTTGTACTTACGGATACTTCGGCCTTAGGAAGCATGTTATAAATACATTAGTGAACATTTAAAGCTATGTACATACACGGCACTATTGTAAATTAATTTATACTGCTATTATAATCATAACTGTACGTGTAATTACCATGAATCATATTTATTTATTAATCGTAATATTATCTTATACAATTAATAGTAAAGTTATACTTAAAATCACTTAATAAAACGCTTAAGTGTTTGCTAATTCTAATTGGTAAACTCATATCCAATTGGTACATCTTACGCGAATGGTACGATTACAAAGAATCATAAAAAAACCATAGTAATTAATTATATAAAAATAGGTAACACTAAAATTAAACCCAACGATTTTATTTTTCACGGCATAAATACAACGCGAACTTGCCAGTGACCACCCCCAACAGATGACTCATCCCCCAAGCGAGTTAAATGGGGTGTAATAAAATCGTTTGTTTGCAACTAGGTATTTATAGGATGAGTAAAGGAACATGGTACTGGGTCAAATAATTTTGCATAATTCAACAATCATGTAAGTCGTAAAATGAATGATTATGATTTGAATGAAGACACATAGAATATATACAACCGATTTGGCTGCAACTTATCCAAAAATAATAAAACATGAGTTTCAGCATATCTGAGAATACTGAATTCATCTCGTGACGAGAGAGAGGGAAATAAGGGAAGAAAAAATTATTGCAAGGACGGATTCGTTGAGCAACGCCACGAATCGAGTTGGTATGGATGGATCTACAACTTTCGGTGAAACGTGCGATGAAAAAATATTGACGTTCTCTATGTGCGATGGAAAATCTCTCTGAGGACTTATTTGCGCATACTTCGCGTAAACAATCTAAATGAGGCCACAGAAGCTACCTAACCAAATATATATTTTATTCTCATTAAATTCATCTAAAAATGTACTCACGTCGAGTAACATTCATCACGAAAACAGTTTTTGTACAGAATGAGTGAACCGTGACTATCCAGCGAACGATCATCTGACCGAACACAAAGCGACCTGGGAACCGATCTCCACACACAGATAACATCTCTACTAGTATTTGGAGTGGCTTTTAACGTACCTGAAACTCAAAGAAATTCGGAAACCGGCTTAAGGTGATACAGCGGTTTTTAGTGTGTTTTCAATTCCACTAATTTTCCTTCATTTGTAGGATTATGACCCTAAATTTGAATATTATGTTTCTTGACTATGATCTAAGTGCACAAAAAGAGAAGCACGATTACTCGAAATTTTCTCCAAAAAATAGAAAATGAAGTAGACTAATTATTTCCCATTATTTGGTGCCACCACTATATTCGAATTATTTTTAAAACCAAATAAATAATAATTTATGAAATGTACAAAACCATTTACTTAATCCGTCAAATAGTTTTTTGAATAAAAATAAAAATTATGTTTGGCGCATACGTTGATAATTTTCGAGCGCGCGCTCACTATACCTAGCCATCTCACGATTGACGTACATGCAATAGTTGCATCAGTGTCCTTTTGAAACTCCATAGACCTCCGTGATTGGTTCGTGCTCCGTTCGCTTAATTTTCAAGTGAGGATAATCCATCCACCCATCCATCAGCCTTTAGAAGTCCATTGCTGGAATTAGGCATCCCTCAATCGACGCCACTCCGACCGCTCCTGTGCCCTCTGAATCCAGCGGTTGCCCGCTGTTTTCTTCAGGTCGTCAGTCCACCTCGTCGAAGGGCGGCCTGTGCTCCTTTTTCCAAGTCGTTGTCTCCATTCGAGGACCTTTTGTTCCCTATCGGTTATCGGTCCTTTGAACGATGTAGCCTGCCCATTGCCAACAACAAAGCAAAGAGCAACAGAGCACAAATTGGAAATAGATGAAAATGCGCGAGCGCAATTTATGTAACAATCGATGGCCTCGAACATAATATTGAATTATCAACGTAGTAAGTGGTAATCGGGCAGGCTATAAATCTGCAGATGCAAATTGAAATGTCGCCTCCAGATAAGGCAAGTCTAGATCTTAGACGTTGATAAAGATGCTAATTCACACTCGTTGTGTAGTATGATGACTAAGAGAAAGGCTGCCAACAATTTATCTTCACTTAGTAAACTACGCAAGTAATGAGGTTTATGTCCTGGTATTATGGAGTTATTTATGGAACAAACATACACACGTTTTATTTTCATACAGATTATTAGATGTTGAAATCAATTATGATATTTAATAGTATGAACGTTCAAGACAGTTTAATTGTTCTTAAATATGTTAAATTAAAAAAAACTAGTTAAATTAAAAAATTACTCAAGTAATTTTAGTTATGTCATCTATTCTACCTTTTCTGTACATCCTCTACCTAAAGGTTGCCTGGAAGAAATCGCTTTCTTATGATAAGGCCCGTCTTTTGTATACTTTATTATTTTATGTGTTACCTACTACACTAAAATTTTGCTCGAGTACAAATAAAGAATATAGTATTGTAACATTATTAATAATAGTTGACAGTGTAAATAACATTACTTAAACATACCTGTTAAGAGTAATTTTATTAGATTGGATGAATTAAGTTTCATATTTTTTATCATACTGTGATATTAAATATAAAGACGCAAAAAGATTGAAATGATGAGTAAAGCCAGTCAATTATAGGTAATCTACAACTGATCATTGAATGATAATATCGACAAGGCAATAAAGTAGTAATTGACGATATCTTTATTGATAAAGCAGTACATATTTCACATTCAATTACAACTCATAAACAGCAAATCTGTAAATTATTATTATAGCTGTTGATCAAAGGTCACTCGCCACACCTTGGTAGACTAGAGCACATCTTAACTCGATATTAGTGTAGATCGGAGTAGGTGGAGATTCATTTATTTATTTACTTTAATTAATATGGTATATGGGAAAAGCAATGATGGCCTAGCCTAGAGGTTAAGACTTGGGCCTCCTTATCGGTGGTCCGGTTCAAATCCCGAGCCATATTTATTTATCTAGCTATATTTTCTGAGTAATGTGCACTTTAAGTAATTATATATCTTTTGCTTCGGATGAAAACATAATGTTCTCCATAATGTTTTCAAAGGCGTGTGAAGTCTGCCAATCCGCACTTGGCCAGCGTGGTCGACTGTTGCCTTGCCCTTCTCACCTTAAGAGGAAACCGTGCTTCGTAGTGGGCCGTTGATGGGTTGTGATGATGATGAATACGGTATAAACCAATTGAAGGTTGAAGAACCAATTGATTGAAGACAACTCACTCAAACATCTCGCTCACAGAATCTAAGGCATACTAACAATATAATGGTTCATTTATCCGCAAACAAATCGAACGTTTGCTAGGGGTATTTTGTGTGATGAGAATAGCAAACGGGCATGCATTCCCACCATCCAAATCCACTCACTTATATCTCTGAAAAACTTCGAATAGAGCTGTGCGAGGGATTGTTAGTTAATTAGTTAGTTATTCCTGTAAGTATAAGTTTACTTGGTTACTAATCGTTAGTAAGAGACCGTGGGTGTTAGGATTGTTAGTGTGAGTTAGTCTTGTTAGTAAATATTAGTAATCTCGCCAAATAAAATACTGCAAAAATATAAATCGGAGAATTTCCTAAAACATTACATGTGGTACAACGGCAGCAGAGTACAATACTTGACGAAAAAGGGGCGCACTCAGAATTTTCCGCGGTAAACCACAGCCACTGGTTTTCAGTGCGACCCTCCTTGTCGCGCAGTTCGGACTAGCATTAGCGTTCGAATTAGTAATCGTTGCGTTGCTATCCCTGAGGACTGAGATAGTCGCCTATTGTATAAGTGTGACCGGCTGCTATTCTTATCAAATAAAAAAAACTAATACACAGACCACAAAATTATTGGTAAACGTCGTCAACTCGATACACAAAGACTCATTAAACCGTGGACGTTGACAAAACGGCGACCCTCGTTGCAGTCAAAACACCCAGACAGTGTTTGACATGGGTCGGATTCAAAGAATACAATTCGCACTACCACGCTACAACAACACTAAGCAAAGGCTAGTCTGAATGACCAGCGCTGTTTGTCCTCGGCCAATCCATCGCAGCGTTGGCGGAGGATGTCTCCCTCCCACGTGTTCTTACGCGTATATTGCGACTCCCGAACCGACCCCTAAATATACTTCTATGTATCCCCTAAATATACTAAATTTTATTTTGATATATTATTTAATATTTATTTATGACCTACACCGTGAAAATTTAACTTCATGCGCTAGTACACACTGGTACACGCAGTTTGATTAAAAAAGTATGAATGAGAAAATTTAGTCCCATCCTTATAACTGAACGTGCTATTACAGAGTTGGTTGACCTTTCATCCTCTCGTACAATTGTAGTTCAAATGAACTGCACCTCAATGCAATGAATTTCATAGCCGCCGTTTCAACATCTGTGTTGCACAAGGCCGCCATATGTACATCCATACATTATATAAAAATACATATCCTGACCGACCGATTCATCAACGCGAAAGCTGGAATTTCGACAGTAGATACCTTTTATAACGTACACAATCCATAAGAACATTTACAAAAATCCTTGTGAAAGGATAAAATGGAGTGTTTAAACTTTAAGAGGACTATCACACTTCGCATCTTTCTCGTTGCACTCTGCTGCAATGTGACGTACTAAACGAATTACGAATTATAATATCAAAATCAATACCAAACCAAGTAGTCGTACTAAACCTAAACGAACTCGGTGGTGTTTTAAATCGGCACAATTAGGTGTCACTCTATATGGAATAGCCGGTGACAGCCAGTCCAGATTACCAGGTGTAAAGAGGTGAGCGGGCCACACAGTCGGATATTTATATATATTTGATATAGGGAGATACGACTGATTGTTGTATAAATAGATAATATCAACCGACGGATGGAGACTCCTCCGTGGGTCATTGACAGGGACCCCGACTGACTTAGTCTGGACGGGTTCGGACTCCAGGTTCGGTTTCCAGCAGGGGCCGACATTTGTTTAACCCTTCGTACAACCTAGATTTAGGCACACAATAAAGAATTAATAATAATATACGAAACCAGTGACGCTGGTCGTAGATTTTGATATCGCACGCGATGGATAGGTAACGTATCTACCTTTTTGAACGAATCTGAAGGTATAGCGATTTTGGGACGCCATTTAAGGCAGCTCAAAATCAGGGCATAAAATGAATGACAGCCCTAATAGCATCGCTCGCCTGCGTTGAATCATATTCAATGGGAGAGTAATTTGATGAGCGGACGGACACAATGGCCATTAATCCCATTATATCGTTACCGTGCCCGGTTCTGGCGCGAACCTTCCACTGCTTCGCAATAGCAGCACGTAGACAGAAGTAGAATAGTGGTAGACAGCGAGTAAAACAATCAAACATGAAATTTTAAAAAGACAGCAATGTTTTGCAGTGCACGTAATTTACCCATAAATTATATAATTAAACACAAAAAGGGAAAGCCTAAGGAACCATAAAAATCCATAGTTTTCAGTTACAATACGCTAAACAAAGCTCTTCTCGAAAATGTGAAAAAAATCAGATAATCAATTTTTTCTATGCGTACATAGCAAACATTTTAATGTTTTATGCATTACAACTCGGGAAAACCAACATAAATGTCAATTGAAAATGATTGCAATATTTTTCTAAGCGTTCCGATGACCCCGGTCGTCTCGTGATCGTTCTTTATTGAGAGCATCGTTTAATCGTTTTTACAAACGACGGAAAATTGATGTTTTTCGGTTCACAGGGTCGAACAAATGGACTAGTCAAATACGATAGAAAATATAATGAGTCCACCATGACAAACATGACTTGCTAAACCTTTTGTAAAATAGGTACCTGTCGGAGTGATAAACTGGCGTGCAGGCCATTCATATAAAAGGCCACGGTCCATGGGCACCTTTACGAAATGACGGCAGACAAAGTAATAGTCATAGTATCTCTCCGATTGAACTGTATCACACAATACTTAATAGTGCAAGTATTCAGATTCTACAGCACGGAGAAAGTTTTTATCACAACCTAATAGCACAACTGCTGAGTGTCAACTCACCTTGAATCTCTGCACGTCCTCCATGGTAGCCGTCTTGCCGTCGGACACGCACGAGTGGAAGAAGGAGGGCGCCACTGACACTCCCAGCGCCTCCGAAGTCATGCCGGTACCTAAAAAATTATGATTGTGTCAGGGTTATTCGCGTAACACTGGCGGGCAGAGAAAGAAGCCTAGGATCTTTGGGACAGATACGGTAGTGTTATCAACTACACGTAGTCTTGTTCTTGGTGCTTAGCAACATTTAAAAAAAAGTATTTGTTGTGATCACTAGGCTGCAATCCAGTATGGCTCACTGCAGGGCGCGGCTCTCCTGACAACTAAGCAGGCCTGGAGCAACCTCCCCACGCTGTTCCAATGCGGATTGGTGGAGCACTAACCCTTCCGCCAACTAGGCCAACCCGAGTGTCGGAAGTTTTTCAGGCCGCCCGAATGCCGCCGATAAGGCGACTGCTATCAGACGATAAGAACTGAAACCGAAACCTTAGCGACTTTTTATAAGTTTGGAGGTCTATCTTTAAAAAGCTACTAGCTCAGGATAAGTCGGAGCGCGTGCGCTCCATTCCAAATGGTAGCAAACGCGCACCCAAATAAGAGTGCCAGAAAAACCATGAGTGTAACTGGACATTATTTTTGACGCAATGGACAAATGACAAGTGCATCTGAACTTGATTTGGTCTGTCGTTATTCCTAAATGTTCAATGAATACGGTTTTACAATAAAGCGAGTAATTAATTCGTTATAATTTCTTACAAACAATAAACGATAGAAATGAAATGGCCGACCGGTAATGATATCGAAAGCTAAGTCACATTAACAAATGATGCCGCGTTCATTCACGCAAACGCGTTCTAGCATTGATGCATGTATGATATAATTATTGCACATAACGACAGATATACGCTAATAAATGGTAGTCGCGAAGTATTAATACTGAAGCAAATGTTGTTTGAAACATCGCCTTTTGACAAACAAATAAATTAAGGCGTTAAGTCGGGCACCTGAAAGTTATTGTTATTATTATATTAAAATGAAGTAGAAAATGCCATAGAAAAGTTAGAGCCCTTACACGGACTGCTAATTCAGTCAGGGCGATGACGATCGCAGTCAGCGTGTTGTTGGCGCGGTTGAACAGCATCAACTGCACTCGACAGCAGCAGCCGAACAGCATCCACTGAAGTCGAACGCTGCAGTTGTCACTTTGCAGTCCGTAAGTAAGAGCTCTTAGAACGTACAATATCAAGCAGATTATGACGCTTCTAGCAATCAGGGAAAGCCATTTATATACCTGCCCTTAAATGTCACGCTGACGTAAATGTGGAAGCACAAACAATAGTGCCTGCAAATATAGCAATCATGTTCTATAATTATGGGAATGTTCATATCAAATTTCGTGCGACACAAATGTTCCGACCTCCATACTATCGGGAGTGGAGGACTAATTAAAATATTGTGATTGGCAACGGACGTTGGACGTATCAATTAATCTAACAAACACATATGGTATCCATGTGGAGGTTTTCATTAAAGAGCGCGATTAATGCTACTTTGTTCGTAATTAACCGTTTTTAAGTGTCGATGATTACATGCGGTAAATGTTACTTACGGAGTTACAGCTAAAATTCATTGGAATTAAAGACAGAAAACTGGTATAAATTTAATCTCAGTTTTGCATTCTTAGATATCGCTTAAAACTGCACTTGAAATAACTATGTGAATATGAATGTTAAAGTTTATAAGAAAATAATACGTCTTTGATATAAACATGGGAAAAAACATCTTCAACATCTTTTTTATTTACAGTCAACAATTTGCTCTAAGCAGTTGCAAACCAAACACAATCATTTCAACACCTTTCTTTAAAAGAATGCAGATAATTTTTTTATCTGGGTTTTTTCTCCCGGCCTACCCTAGATCATATAGGCTAAGTATGTTTTATTTTTATAAAGCTGAGGACTATCTTAGGTAGTCTATCGTGACATAATTAGGTGTTAACAAGGAATTAGGAGGTTATTTCTAGATCAGTGACGAATTGCACTTCATCTATCGATGTATTCTTTTTCTCTTTCTGTTGTGCCGTTTCTCAAGTGTATTTAATGTATGTTATCTTGTGATGAAATAAAAAGTTTCGAGTTTGAGTTATGACGGTGAAACCTATCTATAGTATAGGATTGAGCTATAGTTCCCGCGACAGGATACGAGAGAACAAGTTTTATCGAATTCCGACCAGGGTCTCCTTGTATTAGTATGGTACGGTAATTACAAGTATGAACGTAAGTAGCACGGGGGACTTTTTATCGAATGGACAATTGCTGTTGGTCTTATTGGTCCTTTACGGGGTCACCGGTCTGGGTGGGGGAGACACATCGCGAACGAGTTCGTATTATATCACGAAAAAACTATCTTGGTATTATCTAATTATACCCCTGAAGGTGCTCTCAATCCCCATTTTAACGGATTCGTGGACAGTGAACAAGACACAATAGTAATTTTATTGTAATAACGTCTAAACACGTTCACTGTTCAGGAATATGTTAAATAGTTTACCTTAACGGCCGAAAGAGATGACTTTAATAATAAATAAAGCATTATTAAAATTATCATTACTATCATCATATTTATATCATTATTAAAATAAGAGTCATGGACGAAGTTGGAGGAGGCCTTCATCCAAGGAGAGATCCATATCCCAGAAAATAACAACTAATCATACTAACGACTAGTCAGTAATTGTTACTTACTAACAATTACTAACAACATTTGAA
>DWLO01000699.1:0-18355 GCA_018245335.1 Dalla quadristriga | reverse complement strand
AGATAAATATTTGTACTCGGGTCTTGGGTGTTTTTAGTGTCCACCACCCGCAACACGGGGACTTCTAGTGTGTGTGTGTAAGCGTTAATTAATTCATTTTAGAAACTTCTGAGAAACAACAAAATCGTACTTACGCGTCTTTCCATTTTTGCTCCTTTTTGTGTTTTATTTCTAGAAACGTGACACAAGACCGTGATAAGCATTTAACAGGTTCTTTTTTGCGATTACGTATCATGTGTGCCAATTTAACACGATAATTGACTTTAACGATTGCAATTATGATAGCGAACAAAATTCACCAACGTTTATTAGCGAAATTCAAAGGCGTAGGTACCTATTTCATCAGATTATTAGCTTGGCTTCCCTCTGGCTCACACTTACCAACATTATCAATGTTTGTAAAAGTCTAGGTTACCTACCTTACTTGCTTCATCATTCTTGACAATACAATTACGGACATTTTAGACCTCATATAATTTAATTTTCATATAAGTATTTATATACCTCCCTCAATACAAGGTACCCCTACCAATACCATAAAAATGTTTCATGCTTTGTGGTTTTCTTTTCTAGATGTCTGCCCAAAGGTTGTTTGGAAGGTCTGGAGCTAATTAAAAAATAAATACCTCTCATGAATCCATCAAAATGTTACTCAGTCGCTGTTAAAAAGTCGCGGTAAAAACCCATTAATCAAGGTGTTTACGTCTTGGAAGTCTTGAATGTGACAATGTGTGGACATTGTGTTTACAGGTTGTTTTATGATGTTGACTATTGTTGACTGTATGGTGTCAATAAAACAAGCGTAATACTCGTATGTGGATCAACGCTATATATATATATTCTAGCCGTTTTCGGCTACGGCGACTAGTCATTGTGTAAACGTGATGAGTGAGTTTTAATGTTACTAATGGATCAATGCTACAAAAACATCGAATGCTTCGAAGTCATTTTGTCACGGTCGTCCATTATCACGAGTCCCACATACCCGCCCGGATCCTGCAAGGCATTTCCCAGTGTAAAAAAAAAAGGTCGTTCGTTATCAAGTCATCACCGGCCTTCTGCTAAGCACGGGACTTTACTCTGAAAGGTACTGGTATCTCGAACACATTCAGTAGGAGGCCTAAATCCTAATAGGCCTCCAACATTTCGTACCTATCTCGCTCACACATTCTAACATTATCAACGATTGTAAAAGTCTAGATAGACTTTTGACAAATGTACTTCGATATCATTGTTGACAATAACATTGTGGACATTTAAGGCATATTTTATTTTTCAAATACCTAATTTTTTATAGGTTAAACTGGCAATAATTGTTTTCGCCTTTTTTCTTTGTTAAAACTAGGTATATGTAAATTAAAATTTGTCTAAAATGTCCGTAATTTTATTGTCTACAATAATAGCGAAGCACATTTTTTAAAAGTCAACCTAGATTTTTACAATCTTCGAAAATGTTTGAATGTGCGAGCGAGAGAGACGCGAAATGTAATAAATAGCCCTCTTAAGGCATCGCAATTTAGTGGTCAAGAATTCACCGCTTTTTAGCCAGAATATTTACTCAACCTCTGGCAATTTTTGCGTTTCAGTCAAAAGGTGGCGCATAGAATAATAGCGCCATTCTAAGGTTGTGTTTTGGCAGTAACTGTAATAAACAATGCAAAGCTTCGGAGGCACGCAAGAACCTTAGCAAATTCTTTCGAATTTGACGGGTTTTCGTATTTAGTTTTACAAAAGCCTTTTGAATTTAAACCTAGTAAACGAAGTACCTGGTTTGTTTGGCTCAGGCTTTAAGCCTAGCTGCCATCAGAATGCGTCGCTTCCCAACTTCATATATACAGACAAAAATACCCCCAGGATAACTACGTCAGACCCAGCCTTGAGCTTCATTTGACGCAATTTCGTTACATCGCCTGGAACGCGGCAATTAGGCTATCAATGTCGCACTTCCATATTGCAATCACTATAAAGGTGAATTTCGTTACAACGCTGTGGACTGACGTGATGGTTGATGCAGAGACGTATTCCCAATGTTAACAAGGAGAAGGTCACTGGCAAAGTTTAATTGGTTGCTGATATATGACGAAAGCGATATATTACGAGGCGACTAAGGGAATTTAACGGAGAACGAGAAGCGTCCTCTGTGCAGCAACTACCATCTGCTGCTATCACCATCCCGCATGCTCAGCGTGGTGGTTATGGGCAAATCGTCCTGTTTTAAGGAAGCCTTTAGTTCAGCAGTGGACTACTATAGGCTGTTGATGATGATGATATGACGATGACCAAATCTAGCGGCGATTGAGGAACGTTAAAGCTGGTTTAAAGGGGAAAAAGTGAACGTAGATTAGTGATTTCACCTCACATCTGGAAGCAGCTCAAAACTTCATCATAATGTATGATAAATAAACTCGAATTTGCTTGCACAACTGACAGATGCGTTTTGGGAAATATTGGAAGTTCTTTAGAAGATCCAAACATAAGGTTACACATAGGTTAGAATATAAGGTTTTATGCTAAATCGAAAAAACCGTTAATATGTTTTTGCTTAATGTCCATTTAGCTTTCAATAATATATTTAGTTTAGCTTCTGTTGATTTTAGTTGTAAGACAGACAATAGCAGTGAATTTCCTCAAGCTGAGTCCCCGACCACAAGAGGTCTTTAAGGGTGTATTCAACATCAGAACGCCAGGCAGAGAGGAAGTGACCGAGAAGCCTGATTTCCCCTCACGACTAAACAGAAAATACGTCATACTTTTGTGTCGCGAAACGAATCTGGAAAGCAATAGGTTAGTAAGTATGCAGGAACCACACCCTTTCGACCACAAAATGTGTTTTACGACAATAGCAGATTAGGCAGTACAACTTTTATCTAATCAGTGGTAGAATTATCTGGACACCAACCCAGATAATACCAGGTGGTATATCGAATTCTACTAAAATATTTGATCCTAAAAACGACGAATAAATAAGTTATCACATACTTTTATTTTAAATGTCGTTAGAGGAAACCTGTTCGAATTTACATATAGCAGCACCCGGATGCCAATCAAACTTAATTATGTAAATTCATTCGCGCAATAATTCGCGTTTTTTATATCTATCTTGTACAAGTTCTACTAACCTATACCATCCCGGTTAGACAAGGTAATAAGTATATATTATATGGCCAATTTACATGTTCACGTTTTAGGAAACGTGAATAATTTGTGTTGTGTTGTTGACGAATTCGTTGTTTCATTGGTCCTGCTAGCAAAAATACCTTTCAATTCCGATTTAGTTTAATAATTAACAATCTAAGGAAGTGGCAGGGACAAAAAAGAAAGAAGTACCTATTTAATTAAATGTAATATACGCCTAGTTCCTGTACAGAAAAGTCTTACGGGTAGGGTCGGGAAACAATTTTAGGGTCAAAAGAAAGAATGGAAGCTGAAGAGTTAGAAGGACCAAGTTATCTAAAGAATAGAGAGTAGCTAGTTTAGGCCAAATATTTTAAGAGAAGTCAAATTTCAAAGGTCTGTCTAGAGCACTTAGTAGCGCTGGCAAGACGATGCCGAAATAATCTGAAGCAAATTCACATCTAAGTCTGGCGAGAAGTAGCTCAGGAGCTATAACGTCTTCTTCTACATGAGACCAACCAACCAACAAAATTGTGCCTAAGCTGTTGGTGAAAGAGCTAAGATGATCAAACATTTTTTGTGGTTTGAAACTGCTTAATTTCTTATAAACTGTTGGAAGAACATAACAATGATGCTAAAAGAGGTAGGTACTAAATTAACAGATGCATACATTTTACATACCTACCATAAAAGCAACTCACATGCGTGCGTTATAAACTATTAACACATTCAGCATTTGGACTTTCTACACAGACTAGCACAACACAGTGCATCTAGATGTTCTACACAGACTATACTATACAGCACGCAAACATAACTGAATAAAAAAAAAATACAGTTCGAAACGGTCTGACATTCGAAACGTTCGCTACGTGACAGAGGTCACGCGGCCGACCAATCGGCGGCCAGTACGCAGAGGCGCGGCACTGACGCACGGCTTACGCAACGCGCAAGTAATTTTGCGACATTATGAGGACATGACTAGGCAATTGATTAGACATTAACGCGGGAAAGTAAATAGGCGCGGTTTTCGGTAGGGTTCTATGAAATTAACCGATGTTTTGAGTGTCATAAAATATGACGTTAATGTGCGGTTTTGTTAATAATTTTAGGGTTGACTATTTTGAGTTCAGAGTTAAAGAATTTAGTGGCCTTGAGGATGTTATTAGACCGACATCGTATGATGATATCTTAGTTATTTATGAAATGTTGGCATATTGCCAATCACTGCTATTGAACTTCATGATAGAGTCCCGCAGGTGGGTGGGAAGGTCTGAGAAGAAAACTAACTGATACAGGGAAGAGCTCAATCAAAAATAAAGGGAGGAAGAGGAATTGGTCAAGATCCGCAACTCGTACCGGCAACTCTGCTTCTGCAATAGAATACGATGAACTTAAGAGCTCCTCGGTGTGGTATAAGGGACCGGCAGAAGCAATGTGTGTGATTATAGTGGCGGAGGGTTTTAGGAAAGCTAGGTTCTTCTAGGTTCTAGGTTTTTAAAAATATTTAATTTACTACTTATTAAAAACAAAATGCATATTGCCAATGACACACGAGATAAATCTTGGCAAAGATGTAGAATGGAAATGGAACCAGACGGCAAAAAGAGTTCAAAGACATTCTGCATTCACCGGATTTAGTCGTGACATTGAGGGTCGACCTTTGGGCCGTTACTCTCTACGGTATCACGAGCAAGTCTTAATATAGAAATCCAAGTGCTCGCAGGATTAATACTAGGATATCTTTTATATCTTATAGGAGGATATATTATATTGGTCACGTAGCATTGCTCTCTCCATAGCTCGTTGAGTGACCTTGAACTTGCAAATGAGACCGACGATAAAGGGCCACGTCTCGGATCCGTATGTCATGGACTGGCACATATTGCTCAAATACTTTCTACTGCAGGCTGACGTAATTTCGATGTTAAGATATGTCCGATAGCTGGCTAGTCGAGATGGATTTTACGAGTGACATATTTCTCGTTTGGTTCTACGAGTGACATCTGCATTACTTTTCACTGGTTCCAGATCCCATATTCGACAAATTCGAGAACAATAGGTACCATAAACAATAACCTGTATAGGTGTGACATGTATATTGGATATGACCATAGTCTTATCCAGGGCAGTGGGTACCATAAACAATGACCTGTAGGTATAGGTGTGACATGTATATTGGACATGACTATAGTCTTATCCATGTTCATATTCAGATCCACTTTTATGAGGTACTGTCATGTATTCTAGCATGGTATTGAGGTTGGCCAGCGATTTCACCAAGATATCTATATTGTCGGCAAATCGAAAGTGTGTGAGGTGTTTGCCATTGATGATGCAGCGTCTCTTCCACTCCATCCGGTTGAATCTTGCCTGATACCTCTCTGCTATTGGATGGGGTTAGTGATTTTGGTGTACTCGGACCCACGTGACTTTGAATACAAACTTCAATACCTGCATGTACCTATAATCGACCTGGCACCGCTGCAAATATATCACCACCCATCTCGATAGAATTGGACAACAAATTAATATAAGTATAATCAAATGCTTTTAGTATTAAGACAATACATCAATCCTCCCTTGAAAATGAAGCGAGCAGATCATGGACCAATCACTAAGGACTATGGAGTTTTAAAATGACAGTCACGGAACTGTTTCCTGTACGTAAACGGTGAGATGGTCATAGTGAGCGGGCGCTCAAAAATAATCAACTTAAGCGCCAAACATCATTTAAATTTTTTAAACTATTAAGTAGATGGATCGAGAAAAATATTTTGGAGATTTAGAAATGGTTACTGACTACGTTTTAAAAATAATTCCTATAAATAATAAATTTTCCTATAAATCCTATAAATTAAGGAAAGTTAGTAGAATTGAAAACACACTAAAAACAGTTGTATCACATTCATTTTTTTTATGTACGACAAGTAAACTAATGGGGATTAACCCTATTTGCAGCTAGTACAGCAATGCTAACACAGCTTGAAAGATCTTGCTCCTAAAAGCATGTAAACAGGTGGAGGCTCTACAATTGAACCATACACAGCTTCTACCACCAATAAGTACTTAACGTTTTATCCGATAATTTTCCGTTACGACATGCCACAGAATTCCAATCGGAAACTTATATCCTCAGGCATTTAAGGCCAATTTGCGACAATTAGCGGGACAGGTTGCTATGCTTATTGCATTCATTACAGAACTCCTGCCACTATATATAGAACAACGCTATAGAGCTCCAATTAAGTAGAAATAGAGTAGCCATCACATAATAGTCCTGGTTGAAGTGCTCAGAACGCCGCGGCAGATAAAGATATGAACTCGGGTGCGATTTGCAGTCAGAAGGGTGATTCATAGCCTAGTGGTAAAATTTCGTGAGCGTATCCGTGCTTCGAAGGGCACGTTAAGCCGTCGATTCTGATTGTTATCGTCAGTTAAACCTTGTCGGAGAAGCTTGTTGGGAACCTACAAACTTCAGGCACTAAGTTTAGCGACCCTTCCACCAAAGAACTGAAGCAAAATTATAAGATTTGATTGATTAAATGGTACACTCAATCAATCAAAACTTTCAATTTCATCATGAGGTACAAACTTTGATTGAGACTTTGAGCCGAGTGAAAAATGACAATATCATTGATAGATGTGGTGAAATGTACATGCATACTACCATGTACATATTAAATATTTCTATAATTTCTCTTTACCACTTACCACCCCTCCAAGGAAACAATCCTGAAGTATTGGCACTGCTCAGCATGGATAAACCTAGGACAAAGATTTTAAATCATGATTGAATGAAACATAATTTGATGAAATTGCTATGAAAATAGTGTCAGGCACTTTTAACATAGCATCTGACCATCTGTCTGTCTTAATATCAGATAGGTAACATTTTTCAAAACATTTTTTTTATCCACAAACTGGAACATCCCATATGGTGGAATAAGTTAAGCGGAGCCTGAATTATTTATTAGGTTTGCCAACAATTGTTACACAAGCAGTCAGTTCTCCGGAATAGCTATACCTATAGAAGACTTTGAAGTTCCATTGCTATGCAATTATACTTAGGTAGAGTTAGCCTATCAAGGACCTTCAAATAACACATTTTACCATAGTCTATGCACTGTGATCTTCCTTCTCATTTTGAGCTTAGACATGATGTCTAGCATTGAGACAGGGTTGTTATGATTATTCTTTTCAGTATTTTCTACCAACTGTCAATCTAGTGGTTGGAATACATGACGTGAGTAGATAGTTATGTGTCCGGGATCCATATGCTCAATTAAAATGAAATAATTAGGCACACAAAATCTCGTTTGTAAATATTACTGTGCTTTAAAACTGGCCACCTGCTGCCTGAACGAGACCTCGCTCGTGTGGCTCGAGCTCAAATCCATGAAGAAAAAACAAAGGTAAATCATTTGAAAATGGAATCAACGTACTTACACAAAAGCACAGAATACAGTCGGCGATTCGAAATTCAAAATATTTGGCAGTAGGTAGGTAAGATAGACACAGACTTCTTATCACTCAACCACTGCACCTGCTCATCGTTGCAAACTCAGATTTACAACACTTAACATATCTAAGCATGGTTTGAATGAATTTTTACTCAGCAACCACTTCCCCGTCACATCTAAACACAAACAAATTCACAAATTCTCTACACAAGCATCAAAAATAAAATTATTGTGAAGTCTCTGATGTCAAATGTCAAAGTTGTCAAAACAAACAGCTGATGGTCAGCTATGCGATGCGGGCCGTTTTGCGTTTTGTTTCGCATGAGCGCTTACTAAAGTTTACTCAACAATCTCAGCACTACGTTTCTACTCTATTTGGTTATTTAAATAAATGAGATCTAAATGAACAATATTAATATTAAGTACCTAGTACTACTTACTTGGGTACTTTTTTTCAGTAATTAAGTACGCGCTTCTGTTAAGGAAGGATGGCAAAAGAGGTAAGTGCAACCCTCCATTCCTTTACCCACTCACTACTGGTGATAATCATTAACTGTCCCTATTCGGTGACGCTGTAAAGGCCAGTAGGGCCAACAACAACTGTCCATTCGAAAAAAACAAAATCGTTAACCGTTTCAAAAACATTAACAGGCATGTAAGTATTCATCAAGCTGTAAGTACCAACCTCTATACCCGCGGTAGGCTTTTGACCACAGCTTTTGACTACACATCACACGACAAGATAGACGATAGACGACAGACGATAGCCGATCGTCTTGCCTTTCACCCTGCACGGTATCATCCTTCTGATATCGTGACTACCCTAATGCCTTAACGACGGAATAATAGGGACCTATATGCGTGTAGTTAAAATTTGGCTATATATTTTTTTCGAATATTAATTCAATCTAAGCCATTATTTTCTTATTTCATTCCTTTTAATGGCAAACATTAATATACGAAATGTGCAAAGAAACGCAACACCATGTTTAGAATTAAATGTGACGTCATCGCCCGTGTCAAGGTGTAGACGATTGTATGTTGTGAGTAGTGTTTGGGTTACGATTTTTAGGGCTTGTGCCTTCATTTTAATTTTCTTTAAAATTTCTTTAAACTAATTTGAAACATTTCCGACATTATTTATATTTTTAACTATTCTATAACGATGTAAACACTAGTAATCAGTCATTTAAAGTTTAAAAAGAAAACATGCCTTTGCCGAAATTCACAGGTGGTAGAAGTATAACTGTATAGGGTTTGCCCGGGGATGCCACCTCTGCGGGTTGATGATAATATCGTGTAAAGTGTAAGCGCTTTTAGTGTATTTATTGTAACATGTGCTGCAAGAAACAAGTATTTATTTTGTTGATGAAAAAATTAAAAATGAATTAAAATAAAACATCTTGCTTACCTACAGTTAACAAGGTTGGTGGGTACATTTTATTTGATTACCCTCACCTTGTGAGTATCTGCCATAATAAGCCATAAGCCACTTAAATTTTGGTGAGTGGAGTTGGGTTCTTAAATATTTTTTTAACATAGTAGGTACCTACCTACATTTTAATAAACAGTTTCGTTCATGTTCTTAGCAGTTAGATTTCCATTTCTTGCTAATGATTATAGAAAATCAAACGATTTTAGGTCATATTTAATAATTATTTATATTTTTTTATTTTTTTATGTTTGCTTATGACTATTCTAATAGTGTATTAGTAATTAATAGTAATACTATAAGTCAATATATATATAAACAATAATACAACAAATATGGACTACATATATAAACTATATTATAATTTCCATAAATATACACTATAACGTCGAATTCATCAATATGAGATACATAAAAGTAATATTTCATTCAAAATATAGATTAATATAAATAATAATTATAAATATATACATGTATCAGTTCCATTATCAATTTAATGCCTGGTCGTTATGATTACTTTTAGTGTATCATGTATCTAAGCTCTGCAGGTCATTGGCACTCGGTATTGCCGGGTCTGTGGTACGCCCGACACTTCAGGGTTCTCTCCTCGCCTGATCTCATCTCTGTGTGCCCTGAACTTCTGGTCCAGTTTCGGTCTGCACACTACTTGAGCAGCCTGCTCTTTGTGGTCTCCACCCTTGCATCTTGACTGGCAAGCGGGTAAGGGCGTTGTGGTGATACAGATCTCACCGTGGTTCTCATAAAACTGGACCTGCTTTTCCAGCTTGCATTCTCCGCGTTCTTTCTTGTATGATCTGGACCTGTACACGTTCTTCGAGCTCCAGTCCTCTTCCGATGAAGATGAGGATGACTCCATAGCGTCCTTCCATTCGTTGTCAGCGCGGAGGATAGCCGTGTGGCGGTGCTCGGGCTTGTAGGCGTCTTTCTTAGCTTCGGACTTCAGTTCTTCAGTCTTGGGCTCGCTGAGCTCATCCTTCAGCGCGAACGAAGCGCCATAGTATTCGGGCTTGTCCACGAGACCGTAGGGGGTGAGGTAGTCGTCACGAGGATCGCTGCTCATGCGGCCGCAGATGCCTCGGTTGTTGTCGCGGTGCTGGTTCGTGAGTACGACGAATCTCTTGCCGTCGTACATGGCGCGAAGGCGGTCATCGCTGATGTCCAGCACCAGGACGCCATCAGGGTGCATGTGGTACTCCAGGATTGGCTTCTCCTCTTCGTCATCCCAGTAGGTGGTCAACTCGCCGTCGGAAACTTTCTTGGCGTTAGTCTTGACTTTCACGTCGTGTTTGGAATCTTCATGGCCTGGTTTGATTTCAATCTCGAAGTCCTTGCCGCTCTTTGACCTGTTGACGTATTCATAATTTTAATAAAATGATTTAGTTGGAACTATTTACTTTCGAAGTCAACCGGTACGTAACAACAGGTTTGTCACTTTCCGGTTGACCAAAAACTGCCGTCTTGCATATAATTTATGTATGTGATTGCAGTCGGTCTAAAGTGAATCCGTCCGAAGTGAGTCTGCGAGTGAGTCCGAAACACTTCTTCAAATAGCAGGTAAAGTGCTGTTGGATAGTTACCGGTACGAGATGTAGACCTCCTGTTTGTTCTCGCTGGGCCTTCTGGCTAAGATGGCGAGTTCGTCACGGTCATTCTGGTCATTCTTGGAATCGTGCATCACCACGTGCCAAGAGCGTGACAAAGGATATTCGTAGCTGCGGTTGCTGAAAGTCTTAATCTTCCTCTCGTCCACAGAGCAGAAAGCTGTAAATCAAAAGTGTCTGTTAGACGATTGGAAGACATTTTGTGGCTGAGAGAACTTGGCAAAGACAAATTTACTTACGCTGGTACTCGTGTTTGGTGTAGTAGTTGAATACGCGCTCGTGAGCACGGAAAGGCCAGTATGCGGAAAGAGCTCTTGCGGTGGCACGGGGAATCTCAACACTCTTGCTGCGGGTTTCGCCATTACGCGAGTTTAGCACTAAATCCAGAGTGTGTGTCAGGTAAGACGCATCGACTGCGATTTCCAATTTGCCGTCAGGGGAGACCCTCTGGGAGTTAACGTCAGTACGCCAGAATTCGTAATATTCAGCGATTTTATAAGCCTGGTAGAACATGTTCTTCACTGCCGGGTTGATTTCTTTGTAGTTGATGGAAGCCTTGATGCTATCGTAGGCATGCGCCATAACAATCATCTCGTGGCAGTTGTGTTGGTAGTTATTGCCTTCAGCGATTTCCCGGGCACATTGCTTACCACGGGCGTGTTTTTCTAACTCTTCAGCGTACTTCTTAGTCCTTTCAGCATTACCCTGGATGTGGATGTTTTCTTTGTTGTCCTGACCGTAACGGATGTCAGCTTCGAATGTCATCTTCAGATCCTTCTTGAGGGCTTCCAGGAAATTAAGATGAGAAATGGAAGCGGGCTTCCTGACAACAGCGACTGCGTTTATCTGACTGTTACCAAATTGTGCAGAGTTTCTGGCAGCAAAGAAAGTGTATTGGATCTTTTCATCGACGGGGCTAGAGGCCATAGCGTAAGTGATCACGTATTCAAGTTTTTGAGGGGTATCAAAGATAGCGCTTAAGTCAAAGACACGGACGCGGGCAGTTTTGATTCCTGAGGCAACTCGCTTCACTAACTCGTCACGACGATCTTCGCTGTCTGGAGCATTGTCTCTTACTTCAGATGCAGTAAGGGACATCTCACCTTCTTTCTTTTGGTTGTAGTAAGTGTCTGAAAAAAAAGAAGTGTTAGAGATTAACCTGAAAATCAGTTTCATCAGGATGTTCCATATTTTATAATACTAACCAAAAACTGCACGCAAAGTTAGACCCTTGGTCTTCGACTGCTTGTTGAGATGTTTAAAGTTGAAGTGTGTTTGAGCTAGGTCTTTCTGGTTCAAAACTTGGGAGATCCGGGCATATAGGTCACGAGGATTGAATACGTTGTCGATACCCCTGAAGTCATCGGAGTATGAGTATCCCTGGAGATGGAATGTGGCTCCGATCATCTGTCCGAATTTGGTGTCAAGAGAAACAACTTTTTTGCTGCGGGTGACAAGTTTAGTCGTAGGATCCTGGCTTACAGTTACAAGGCTGTCTTTCTTCTGGTTGGCAGTGTAAGGCCATACACTGTAATGAACAATAGTGTTATCTTGTTCAGGTTCAAGTGGTTTCAAGTTAATCTTGAATTCTCCATCCTTCATTTCGATCGAAATTTTCTTGGCAATGTTAAACTGCACCTTGCGGATCACACCAGCACTTGCGTAGTGATTACCAAGAGTATCAAAGAAGCCAACGCTGCCATCGTAGTTCTTAGCATAAGTGAATTGAACTTCCTTGTCCATGTTTGCAGAGAAACCATTCTTGCCAGAAGCGAAGTTGATGGGTCCCTTAGCTTTGCTTCTGATGTGTACAACAGCGGGTTCCTTGTACTTGAAGATGAAAGGCACACCCATAGCGACGGGGAACATGATGGACACCTGGACATCGTTGGCAACCTTTGTGTAGTGCTTGTCTACACCGTTTTCGACCTCAGACAAGTACTGCTTGATACCTTTAACGAGCTGGTTAAGGTCACTCTCACCGAACGAGAAGTATCTATCCTGACCCATGAATTTGACGTGGAATGCAGTTTCAAGTTCATCGCGCTCGTCACGCTTGATGTTCAGCATTTCTGCGATCTTACGCGGGGAGTACTTGTGTTTCAAATTGGATTCTTCCGACCTTTCTTCTCGCTTTTCAGTCAGATGCTTCTAAAGAAATCAACGAATTGTTGAACGCTTGAGAACGAACCAGAAATCTAGGAAAAAAGACGATAATTAACTTAACCGCAGAGAACTAAAAGCAACAGTTTGGGTCATTAATCTGTACATAATATTTTTGGAAGTTTACTAAGATGAAAAAAATTACCATATCTTTGTGGTTCCAGCCATGCTTTTTGGACTCCCATGCGAATTTCACAGACTTGGGGAACAAGTGGTCTTCACTTCCGATTTGGGACAGAATTCTCAAGATGTCATCATCCTCTTCGCTGTCAAAGTCCTCGTCGAACTTCTTGGCAGATTGATGTTTGCTGAACTTCTCTTTTGTGAGCATTCCTTTAGCGGCCTGTGCGGTTCTGGCGCTAAAATATAAAAAAACAAAATTAATTTTATAGACACTTAGAATTGTATATGGACTCCAAGTCGATTCAAAGTAAGGAAAAATAAAAAAATACTTACAGGTCAAAGAATTGCGGGTTCTTTAATTCGGCGGCAGTTTCAATGGTAGATTTAAGAGCAGCTCGGACTTGCATGCTAGGATCGTCGTGGGTCATTTGGGCCATAGCCTGCATCATTGAGCCAGTGGGACGAGCCATGAAAATGTTATGAATGGCGGCAACTCTTACTTCGTAGGGCTCTGCAGTGTTCCTTAAGATACTGAACAACACAGCACGGACATATCCATCTTTTTGCTGGGCCAAGTCTTGCAAGCTCTTAACCATCTGGGTCCTAAGGTATTTAGATACTTCGATCTTCCCTTCTAGGTACGGAGTGTAGACGTCGAGAATAGCGCGGTGTCCCAAGTATCCGATAGCCTTGATATACACCTGTGACTTGTGACTGTCACGCTCTTTGATAGCTTTGTCGAGTTCTTGGCGAAGCCGAGGAAGGATTTCCTCCAGAACAAACCTATCATGTTGATCTGAGAGACGTCCGTACATGTGGGTGGGGTAGAAAGAGTGAGCAGTATCGTTGTTTACCTGGCCCATATTGATGAATTTGGTAGCGGCAATCAATGCAGTAGCATTAAGGAAATTTTGTTTGCTGACTTCGGGGCTTGTGGCCAGTTTAAAGAATTCAGTCATCAGCTCCTTGGTCGGGTAGCGAAGAGTGCGAACTAAGGTGGAGACCACCTCGGCGGCTTCCTCACCCTCGATTTTCTTGTCCTCGATCCATGCTTTAATTTGTTGGAAGGCGGGAAGAGTACCGGCCTGGGCAACAGCATCACGGTAGACCATCCACATGTCGGACTTGACGATATTGTTTGAGGACTTCGCAATATCGATGCTGCGGCTGGTTTGACTAAGCTGGCCGTAGCTCATGGAAGCGATGACTCGCACAAGGATGTTGAATTTAGAGAGGAAATCAGCTTTAGGCATGTTGTTCGGATTCTGCAACTGTTGGGCGATTTCCTGAACGAGCTTCTGAGCGTTCATTGGGTTCTGGTTCTTATCACCGTGGGGTTGAGGGTTCATGTAAAGAGCAGCGTACGCAGGTTCGTTGTATTTTGGTGTTTCATCGTTGACGTAGGAAGATGAGGAGTCACTGGAACTGGATGAGCTAGATGAACTCGACCTTTCCTTACTACGCTTCACGATAACCTTGTTGATGGACACTATTTTAGGTCTCGCAGAGCGACGAACTCTATCGTGTTCCTCCTCTCGATCAAAATTGCGATGTTCGTGAGATTCAGAAGATGAAGAGGAAGAACGAGAACGATCGTCGTCAATGGTAACTTGCTTGGAAGTCATCGAGTATAAAAGGTTCTGGATTTCGCGGTTACCTTCTGGCTTTTCCCATTCGGCTTCTTTGTCGTCTTCATGGGCGACTAACCGCAAAGTAACTTTACTGTGTACTTCCGCCTCCTGCTTGCCATACATATGAGGATGTACTTTAACGGTGCTAGTGGTCTCTGCCTTGTAAATCGGCCCCTTCTTAGCGACTAGGATGCGGGAGACGGTAGCACGCTTAATGAACTGATCCTCCCTGGGTTTGTGAGCAGTGCCGGTCCATTCGGCACCTTCAGGTACACCAAAGTGGTAGTCTACTCTGTGGTGGCAGTGTCCGTAGTTCTTGGTCTTAGTGATCTCAATAGGCTCCTCATCTTCGGCGAATTTGGGAAGCTCCCTGCGCCACTCAGACGCTACTGGGGACACGGTGTAAAGGGTTTCACAGTCACCGGTGACGTCAGTTTCCATTTTCCTGAAGAGGCCCTGTTGGATCTCCTTGTCGTATGTGTCGTGGTGGCTGCGTACATTGCGGTGAGCGGAGAGGTCGACTTGGAGGGCACTAATGAGACCCTTGAGCAAGTTCTCGTGCGCAAGGGGCAGGGAAGAGTGCAGGCTGAGCGACCTCACGCGTCCGCCCTCAAAGGAGATCTCGAAAGGCTTGTCGAAGTGTTCCACGGGCTGGTACTCCAGATCTTTCGGGAGATCTTCGTCCCTAACCCTGGACAGCTCCTCGTGGACCTTGGCGTGCTCGGGCTTCTCCAGCTTGGCGTGGAGCTGCCCTGGGCCCTTGACGCGGACTATGAAGTGGGCCCTGAAAGCGGTTCCGGTGCTGGTGCCCTCGTGCAGACGGGCCAGTGTGTGGGCTTCGACTTCATATCGGTAGAGCTTGCCAACTTTCCAAGGCGACTGCGTCTGACTTTTATCCTTTTTCGTGCTGCTAAGATGGCCTGACACAACGGCCACTGCAAACAAATATAATAATAAATGAAATGATGAAATGATGAAATGAATGAAATAAATGAAATATTTTAGGTCTATATAACACGATCCTGATAAAAAATCGAATAACTTACACGCGTTATGTGTTATTCACCATCATAATTAATAATAATAAAAACATATGCACCATATTAACAATACACAGTCTCAAAGGGGCCTCTACGTGTTAGACCTGTGTCCCTATGCAAGCCTTCCACATAACCTGGTCCAGTTACATCTGGGACTCGTGAAATGTCAACGAGATTCAAAACTAATAATAATAATAATCCCATAGAAATATTATTTTATAACGAATCCTAATGCTACAATGTATTTATGGTAAATCTGATTTCAGTTACAGACTCCCTCATCACACTGCCACACATGTATGGAATGTAAAGGACAATTCATATAACATCAATAAATTCACAAACCCTGATGCAATATTTGTATACATTGACTGAGAAAATTAAGTTTTCATGTTAATTTTTAAAGTTAAATGATTTATGACGAAAAGAATATACTATTTATACAGAACTAAAGTTTTATTTTTAAAACACTCGCAACAAAATAATCATTGTCAAATTTTAACCTACACAAAATAATCAAACTGTTAGCCTAGTAGAATAGTCAGATTGCAAAACCAAATTCGAAGTAAGAAAGCTGCTTATTACCATATACTCTTTTATTTTTTACTCAAGACTAAACTGATACTTAAACAATATTTTACTATAACTATAGTACATATACCTACTATGTAACGTTACAATACTCAATTACCCCATACTGTTAATATAAAAAGTTTTTATTCACAACTGGTGTATACATATTTTTTTTTTCTAGCCAATGCTAGGCATGTGCAAATCTTTGGTGTAATGTCTGTACTGTAGCTGCAGGTTTAGGAGTAAAGTTCAGTTCAATTCCAGCCGGTTGTTCAGTTCTTACGCTGTCGCCAGTTATTCCTTGGATTGCTGCAATTTCTTTCTGAAGTTTAGGATTGAGAACTTGTTTATTTACGAATTTTTTGCCTATTCCTCGGTTTCCTCCTCGGCCGCTTCCTCTGCCTCTTGAACGGGTCGATCTCCTACTTGAATTGGATCGATTAGATCCTACAGATTTTACACTGCCAGGTCCTCTCTTACCTCTGAACCCTTCATACTCATTATTTAACTGATTCAATCTTTGTCTACTTAGATAGTTGGGTTCCCCAACGCTGTTACGACGCTTCTTTGTAAAGTCGTTATCTACACTAACTGTCAGCTGGGTATTCGAACTAAAAGAGTTGTTTCTAGAGCGAGTAAATGTCTGTGACTGTATCACATTGTTATTGGTCATCATATTTTGCCTTTGCTCCTGAAGAATTTGGTCAGACCTTAATCCCACGCTGCTATATCTATTGTGTGTAGGCATACCTCGCCAACGCTTTGAAATGCCTCCTTTATTTAATGCTAATGGCCTATTGTATAAGGCTCCCCTTCTGGTATTCATCCCAAGCCTGCTATGTACATTTCCTTGTATGTCTGGATTTGAATTGACCCACCTGAACCCAGCTTGCATTCCACCTGAAAACCAGAATATTTTATAATATTCAAATATAAATTGTTAGCTCTTAACTTTCTTAAGTATATTTTATTAAATAGAAACACAATATTTACCTCTGTTACTTCTGGTTAAGGGTGGCATATCAAAAATTTGATCTTCCAATCCTGCACGACCTTTGGGTGTCAACCCTCTAAATTGTCTGGATTTAGATGCTGACCTTGATCTAGAGTTTGATCTCTGTCGAGATCGTGAACGTGCACGGGACTGAGACCGGGACCTGTCTTGGGACTGCCCTCTACTCATGCTCATAGAGCGGCCGCGAGATTGGGAGCGTCCTCTGCCTGGGCGGCGACCTCGCGGAGCACGACCTCCTCGGGATTGAAGGCCCCCTCGGGATTGAAGACCTCCTCGGGATTGAAGACCTCGGGATTGAAGGCCTCCCCGGGATTTAAGTCCCCCTCGGGATTGAGATCGGCCTCGGGACTGAGAACGCATGTTAGAACGAGAACGAGAGCGAGAGCGGGAGCGTGAGCGACTGCCCTGTTTGTTATTCATCGCGCCCATGGCCTGCCCTCTTCCGCCTCTGCCTGCTCGCCCGCCTCTGCCGCCACGTCCCCTCCAGCCTCCACGACCTTCGCCGCGGCCGCGCACATTGCCATCGCCTCTTCCACGAGACCTACTTGTACGGTTTTGTTTTATTATTTCATCTGAAATTAGGTTTCATGTTTTTAATAAATATTCTATTTTAAACCCACGCGTCATAGTGACTCGCGATGACATATTTTATAGTATACTACAGTAAGGAATGAATAATACAATGAATAACAGCCTCGCTTTATTTTCTACTGTTACAATCAACACTATTGAAGTCTTTTTGTTATTTTTAACAATATAATCAAATTTACTTATGTCAGCCAATTTTACTTACCTAAAGACAAGTTAACAGCGTCCGTCATGCTGGTTTAGTTTACAAACTGTAATCGAGAAATATCTCAGATTTCTTGTTCCGCCAACTGCTCATTCATTACAGAGGGAGCTCCACAAGCGTCGTTTTATTTGGCTAACCATAAGCCCCGAACTTTCGATTAAATTTAAAATAATCTAGACGGGCATCAGCTTAATTACCTATTCTCATAGGCTTTTACGCTTGCAAATTTTGCAATAGATAGTTAGCTGATGGTTGGACAAGTGCACAGACAATATAGGGATACTACGTGACTAGTGAGCACAGAATAAATATACCCGAAGCAAGTGAGACGAATGAAGCCGGATGACAGATAAAGATAAATAATAATCATAGATAGTATAACGTCA